>VZRW01010954.1:15885-30056 GCA_013398125.1 Aegotheles bennettii | reverse complement strand
GGAGAGGAGAGGAGAGGAGAGGAGAGGAGAGAAGAGAAGAGAAGGAGAAAAAAAAAAGTCTCTCTTTACAGGCGAAGGAAGAAAAAAAAAAACAAAACAAAAAAACCTGATAAGTGGCCTTCTCCACCGCTGCCTACGAGAGAAAGTCCAGTGAAGAAGAGGAAAAACAACTGATAGAAGCAGCATCTTTGCTCTGCTGCGCCGCTGCCCCCCCTCAGGAATGCAGTCCAAAACCCAAACAGAGAGAAGGAGGAAAAAAAACTTAGCTCAGTACTTTTCAGTTTCTCAACAGAAGGCTTGATATGGAATAACTCGTTTAACTCATTCGTTCCCGAGACGGACAAAACTTCAAACCATAACACCTCTAAAAGGATATTGACAATGCCTGAAGCATTTCTAATACCAGTAGTTTTTGTTGTCACAGGTTCAATGCCATGTAGAGTAGGAAAAGTCATGTCTTAATTGTGATAAAATGTACTAGTGGAAACAAGAAAACTATGAACAAGAGCTGTTCTTGCTCTGAAACTCTGAAAAAGAATAGTATTACGTGATTGCCTCTGACAAAAGGAACACTGCATCACCTTCCCACGTGGAACAGGAATTAATTTCCTGTAGATCTACAACTGACAGCCTTAATTATTTTGCCAGCTTTAACAATAAAATAGGAAAACTTTTTGCTCCTTGTCTACAAATGTTGCCTATGTTGCTCATTCTGTACTTTCAGACTGTCCCTTGCTTAATGTATGCAAAGTGCTTATCTGCTGTATGTGATAATCCTATTTTGTGTACAGATATGGTGGGTAAAGTTCTTTCTGGGTTTAGAGCTGTTCCACCTTTTAAACCCATAAGATGAAAGAGTCACTGGAATTAACTAGTATAGTTCTTTCTCTGGCTGTACACAGTTGTATATGCATGGATACATGTGCTTGAAATTCATTCTGATCAGTGCCTGTTTTTAGTAGCTGTCTTCCTAAGTGATACTGAATGGTGAGGAAGGTCAGCTATTTTCAGTTGCATATTCACTCATCAAGGGAGAAAGGCTGGTGAAGTTAGGGCTAGTAAAGTGTTTGGCAGGACTTTGCTTCTTTGCAATATTAACTAATTTTTTTTTTTGTCAATTTGCAGAATTTGGTTAGATTACTTATTTTAAACTGGAAGGAAATTTAAAAAACACTTCCAGATCCTGTGCTGCCTCTTTCTAGTTATGGCTAGTAATGCAGGATGAAGTGTATGAGCTGTAGAGTTTTATGTATTGTGATGGAAAATATTGCTGTCATTTAAAGTACAAAGGCAATAGTTTGGATAGCTTTATTATTTTAAGTAATATTTTAAACACATTTTCTCTTTTAAACTTAAGAAATGGCAATCTGCTTGCTTATATGTGCTCTGTGTTTTCCTTTTGTCTGGCTGACTCTGTTGAATACTTAAGTGAAAATAATTTATGACTTGGCTTGTCAAATATCAGTTAGTTTTCTGACAAATGTGGTTCATTGATGAAGATTCAGTACATCACTTCAATGAATGTTTGTGAACTAAGAGCTGCCAATGTGTTAGAAAGCATAGAATCATTAAAGTTGGAAGAGACTTTTAAGATCATCCAGTCCAACCACCTATCTACATCACCACTAAACCATGTCACCCAGCGCCACATCCAGATGCATCGTAAACACTTCCAGGGATGGTGACTCCACCACCTCCCTGGGCAACCTGTTCCAATACCCAATCACCCTTACAGTGAAAACACTTTTCCTGATGTCCAATCTGAATCTCCCCTGCTGCAATTTAAAGCAGTTTTCTCTTATCCTTTCACTGTGGGCACAGCAGAAGAGACCGACCCCCGCCTCACTCCAACCTCCTTTCAGGTAGTTGTAGAGAGTGATGACATACCCCCTGAGCCTGCTCTTCTCCAGATTGAACAACCCCAGCTCCCTCAGTCATTCCCCATAAGACATGTTTTCTAGCCCCTTCACCAGCTTTGTTGCCTTTCTCTGGACACGCTCCAGCACCTCAATGTATTTTTTGAAGAGAGTGGCCCAAAACTGAACACTGCACTCTACGTGCAGTCTCACCAGTGCCTTTAGATTTTCATTAAGGTACTAGCTGATGAACTGAATTTCTGCTATAAGCTTTTTAGTAATTTGGATGGCCTAATGAATTTAATTGTAAATGAGATATCATTGGGTGAAAGGTGAAAAGGGACCACTGGTTCTAAAATTTTGTGGAGAAACATCTATGCTCTAATAAAATGATGGAAAGAACAGTGTGTAGAAGCTGGTCAAAATATATTTAGTGTAAGATTAGGGATTAAAAACAGCTTCCTTTTAATGCATTTTGAATGGGTGGGATGATAACATGGTTGGGAAGTGCTTCTAAATAAGGCATGTAAGAATTTTCTGGTACTGGGTGGCTCCAGTGCTGTGAATGTGACAATGGTTATGTTTACGCTGGAAGCTCATCTCTGCTTAGTGGTCAGGGTCTACCAAAACCCAGAGAATGAAATTGCTGTCTGTTACTTCCCCCTGCTTTCCCAGGGGAAAATAAAAGGGGAATATGCCAGACAGACTTCAGGGTTGGAAGTTAAAATGACAACAGGTTTACTAGAACAGCAAAGGGATAGTAACCTCTTGTGATAATAATGAAAGATATACAAATACATACAAAATCTGATTTCAGTGGTCACTGATAGAAGTGTCTGAGAGTCCCTCATGGCAGAACTGACTTGGGAAAAGGGGCCTGGGCTCTTCCCAGCAGTGGATGGAGTTGGATCCAGCAGAGCATGTGGTGAGCTGAAGACAAAGAGCAGGAGCCTCTCTCCAAGAATACTCATCCTGCATACAAAGGGAGGAAGGAAGGAAGAACGGGAAAGGGTGGACGTTCTCACCCTCCTGTCTTTTATGGGTTTGGCAGAATGTGGGAGGCAATACTGATCCCTCTGTGTTCTGGCCTCCTGGATTCCTCGGGGTCCTAAACAATGCCCTCTCTCTAGGTCCTCATTTTGATACCGTAAAATTAGCCTGTGCCCCACAAACCTTAACAAAGCTATTTTGTGTTCAGTTTTGAGAGAGCTTGTTTGCAAAGGTGGCCAAGAAAGCAAGTAGCATCCTGGCTGGTGTGGTATGGCCAGCAGGAGTAGGGAAGTGAATGATCCCTTGTGGTCAACACTGATGAGGCTGCACCTTGAATACTGTGTTCAGATTTGGGCCCCTTACTACAAGAAAGTTATTGAGGTGCTACAGTGTGTCAAGAGAAGGGGCTGAAGGGAGATCTTGTAGCTCTCTACAATACCTGAGAGGAGGTTGTAGCAAGGTGGGTGATGGTCTCTTCTCCCAAGTAACAAGTGATAGGATGAGAGGAAATGGCCTCAAGTTGTGACAGCGGAAGTTCAGGTTGGGTATTAGGAAATACTTTGATGTGGAAAGGATCGTGAAGCATTGGAACAGGCTTCCCAGGAGAGTGGTGGAGTCACCATCCCTGAAGGTCTTTAAAAGATGTGTAGGTGTGATGCTTAGGGACATGGTTTAATGGTGGACTTGGCAGTGCTGGGTTAACAGGTGGACTTGATCTTGAAAGTCTTTTCCAACCTAAACGTTTCTGTGAATGGCTTTTGACTGTCCAAGATCAGCCACTAAGACCTGCATCTCTTATTCTGGATGTACGCTTTAAGCTCTTTGCAGTTAACTTCTAATAAAAGTTCAATCAAAATTGCTTCATTGTCTTCATGATGATATAACTACGAAAAATAGTTGTATTTTTTCTGCAGAAAAAAACTATAGCCTTCTCAATCCAATACTTTAACCTTTAGATCAGAGAGGTGAAACTAAAGAGTATAAAGAGTATGTGTATATATATTCTGTGATATATCTTTGATATAGATGTAGTGTGTGTTTGCTAAAAAAAACACCCTAGCAAACTGCTAATGAAAAACTTCCACTCTGAACAAATAAGCACTGAGCAGTTTCTGTCCATACATACTTAGCAGAGACTTCCTGGAGTTTGGCAGCAATACTTTCTAAGTCCCTGTGTATGTTTTCTTTCTATCCAGCATTGTATGGGATGGATGAATTGCAAACATAATTTGATAGCATGCCAATTGTTGTGCTGAAGATGAACAGTGAGACTTTTTCTGTTTATATTCAGTGCTCTGCTTTATGTGCTTTTTTAATGGCTTTGTTTTTGACTGAAATGCAGAGTTTTTCAGAGCTGATGGCTAAAAGTCATTTGTGACAAGTAGCCCTCAGTGAGAAACCAGAAATGACAGAGAAGCATGTACTGCAGCTAGTTTTGCAAACAGGCTAGGACAGAAAAAAATGCTGCGGTGATCCCAAGAGTACTGGTATGAGAAACTATGTAGAGAAAGTTGGGCAGCTGATGGAACTGGTCATAGTCAAATGACTGGAGGAATTTTTCTATAAAGCAATGGTAAAATGACTTATGTAAGCACAAGGAGTGCTGAAGTCAGGAAGAAGGATAATGCAGCAAGAGTGTAAGGCAGTGCTCGGAAAGTAAAGTCTTTAAACAGTTTAGTAATAAGTGAACAACTTCTTACAGGTTATGCTGAGATTCCTACCTCACTTTTATATGTAGGAAACTGTAGAAGGTGCTTTCAGGTCTGACTGATCGAGCTTCAACTTATTTTTTTGTTTGCTAAGAATCTTTAGACAGTTTGTTCTAAGGACTTTTTTCCCTGCCCTGCTGAAGAGTATATAGAACAACTAGACTGATACAACCTGGGGCTTCATAACCCTGAAGGTAAATACCAGTTCTCTTATGATGTGTTTGTACATACTTAAAATATTAAGTCATGTTCGAATATGCTGAAAATACTGTCATCCACATGAAAGATACTCTCTCAAAGGCAGTACCCAAATGACCAATGAGAACAGTGGTATTGTGCAAACAGATAAAGATTATATGAAGATTGGTGGGATGGAACTGAGAGAGAAAGAGGTAAAGAAATAAGATGAAGGGCAAGCAGGTTGCTCTGCAGTACAGGATGCATTGAAGTATATGCCTAATTTTTGGTTGCTATTATAGTTAAAGTTACTGATAATTATCTGTAATAGCTTTAATCTAGATTGGGAAAATAGAAGGTAAATTGAAATATATCTGTGCTTTCACTGTTCAGATAGCTATTTGTCAGATAGCTGTTAGACTCTGCCAGGCTGACAGCTGACCTACTATTTGAGTCATCTCTGGGCAGTTCATCTTGGACAGTTTACTATTCACTCTCTGCTTCCACTTGTGGCCCACTGAGTGGAATCTTTGATACGTGTAAACACAGTGCCTTTTGTGGGGAATCCCTTTGAACCACGTTTATGGTACGCCACTTGTGGAGACTGCTGCTTTTTGAGGCCAGAATCCCACATGTTGGATATGGAGTTTATACTGTATGCTGAGGGTTAGCATAAAATATCACTCCAGTCAGATGACAATGAAATGGCATCACTGTAATTTGTAGTTGACCAGGAAGTCTGATACAATCAGACGATTGCAGTACGATTTAGATGCACTTTAGGAAGTGCCACCTTGGTATATTTCTAAAAAAGCAGGAGTCCTATTCTAGGTACCTCAACTTTCAAAAAAGCAGTTCTTAATATCTAACAAGACTTTGCCACCTTCTGTGCTTATTTTCTATACAGCTGAACTTCAATAATCAATTTCACTGATGTAGCACTAGTCAGATCCATCAACTGAAATTGATAGCTTTTCCAGTAACCCAGGGCTTTTCAAGGAGCAGATGCCAGCAAAATATGTCCAAATGGGATACAGTGTGTTCTTCCTGTAGTTTAGAGCAGTTGTCCAGGATTGTAGTGTCAAATGTGATTACTCTGGATTTTGTTTTTTTGTTTGATGTTTTTCCATAGAAAGTGACAAATCCTACTTGTTTTTTTTGTGTTACAGGCTGGGTGCTCTAATGCAGACAGGAACACATTTAACTTCTGTACTTTGCATCTCTCACAGTAACTATATATGTAAGCATAAGGGTAATGTGGACAAGGCTGGGTTTTTTTATTTTTTTTAAATAAGATTTTGGAGGAAATAACATCTTTTTAGCATTTAACCTATGGCTGTTTTTTTATCAGAAATAGGTGCATTCTGATATGGGGATTGAGAACCCTGTAATCTCTTGCTCTGTTCATTGGTGCTTTTATTACAATTTAGAACTGTAGCATGGGAGTTCTAAAAAATTAGTCCTGCAAGATGATACTCTGATGCTGGGTGGGTGGTCATTAAGTCCCTGAAATTAAAAAAGGTAACAAAGTTTTTTTAAAATAATCCTGGCTGTCCATGACTTTCTTACTGCTGCCTTTACAAAGTCACTGAATTATATACTGTCAAGGGTTTATTTTGAATTGCATCTGTTACAAAAGCAAGAGTTCTTCAATGCTAAGTTGACTTGAGTGAGACAGGCTGCTTTAATGTTACAGGTCATGAGGAAAATGCAGTGAAAATAAAGAACAAACTGTTGTCTCAATAACAGCTACATATTGCTAATTCAAGAAGCTAAAGCAAGCATCAATAGGAAACATTGGAAATCGTACTTTCAGGATTTCTCCCTGGTTGTTATTTCATTTTATTTTTTATGTTAGAATTTTGAATGCAGTCTTTGAGTTCTCCTTTGCATGTGTTCTCGTAAAACTGTACTAATGCTTCAAGTTAATGAAGTCAATTTTTTAAAAATAGCATTTCAGCTGAAATACTGTTTCTAACTTTAGTAGAGCTATGGTAAGAACATGTGCTGAAATGTTTTAAACAAAAGTTGTTCGAACTATTGCCTGAGTTAGAAGACTTCTGAAATATTAGTACCTTTTGTAAGGCTGGCTATCTAATTCTGAACCATTGGGATAATTCTTCAAAATAATATTACTGTTGTTAGTTGTTCTTCTACTATAGTGTTTCAGCAACCCTTTTTTTGCTCTATAGTATGGTAAGTAGTCTGTCCATTTGTTTATTCTAAAGTGTTTTAATAATTCTTTATAAATAGAAACTTCAGTGTGCTATTTGTTGCATTCTGTATTGTTAACAAAAGTTAAAACACAGGAGTTTGAAAGTTTAAAAACATTTTTATTCAATTCCAGAATCATCATAAAGTATCAGTCTGATCCCTAGAATTTGAGTGTATGTGTGTGCTGCTTCCTCTTTAGCAGAACCTACAATATTTACAGTCCCATTCTCAACAAAAGCCACTTTTAATTACACCCCGTCAGTAACAGAGTTTGCACAAATTTCAGATTCTTTCAGTCTTCTGCTGAATAATCTGCAGTTGCATTGCTATAACACTGTAGTATGAAGGTAACTTAAAATTCTGTTTATCTTTTTGTATCATAGAATCACAGGGTGGTTTGCTTAGAAGGGACCTTTAAAGATCACCTAGTCCAGTCCCTCTGCCATGAGCAAGGACATCTTTGACTAGTCCAGGTTTCTCAAAGCCCCATCCAACCAAATATATGTGTATTTGTGTGTGTGTGAGATTGTATATATGCATGCACAGCTGCATGCCAGTGCTGCTTGTTTTCACACAACTGTAGACAGATAACACATCTATGGGTAGAAGGAAAACTGCAGAGGCTATCATAGAGGGATAGTGGTACTTGAATTGGAGTATTTCAGCTCATAAATTCGTAGTTGAAATGTATTGCTCTTCATGGTTGTTGTCTGTAAATCACTTTCATGTTTAGAGTTTACATACTGCAGTCCTTCTTAGTCATGAGATGTTACTTCCCACACAAGATTCTTGTGATGGGATCAAAAAAATTCTTAATAACCAGTAAGCTGGATGAGCCTTCAAAACAAATTTGGAATTGGAGTGCCTGAATTCTTACACTACGGTACAGTGTTTGGTGTTTATTAGGGTCAGAAAAACAAACAAAAAAAAAGCAACAGAAAAAACCCAAACCAAAACAAACAAAAAAATCCCCCAAAAGCACACAAACTAAAACTGGGCATATATTTCTCTTCCCCCTGTTATTCGGGCAATATTTTAACATTGAGATTACCTTTGGGGATGGGGGTGCAGAAGACTGGCATATGATGATCCTTTCTGTTCATATGGTAAGAATTAGGGAGTCTAAATAACATACATGCTTCATCCAACTTGTTAGTGCTGAAACCGTGGTACTACTTCAACTGAAACATGTCCCAGCAGTTCTGTGCTGAGTTACAGATATCAAAATACTACTTACCAAGGAATCTCTTCTGCTGATGCATTTCATTTCAGAATGACTTCTTCCACTGAACAGTCTTGTGACTTATTGTGATGTGCTGGTCCTCCACTGAACAGCTGCCAGTGCAAATTTACAGCAGGGGAGTTGCATGCAAGAGAAATGTTTTAGGTATCAACGCAAAAATGCTGGAGTCCACCAGGTGGTGCCAGAAGGCCTTGCACACTGGTTGCTCTGAAAGCAGGAACAGACCTCCTGAGAAGGTGCAAGCCTGTAGTTAGCATCAGAGGGTGTATAACCTGAATTTGCCGTTCTGTATCTAAGAGATATGAGCAACACATGCTATTACAACCCCTCTCTTTCCAAACTCAAGTGACGCCTCAGCAAATTTTCTGATCCTGTTTCCTTCTGGGTTTGTGAAGGTAACACTTAGATATGCTATTTAGGAGTGGTACACTAAATTTTTTCATTTTGGTGCCATTAGCATTAGTTATTGCAACTATGGTTTTGTGCTACTAGCATCCCTCTTCCATGGATAGTAGGATCATGAAGCTTTCACTAGAATGCAGTAAGCATTGTACTGTGTGTTGCAGTGAAATGCATATGATTTGCTGGAAGACCAAGCATGAAAGTTAACTGGAAGTTAAGCCAGAGAATTATTTTAGGTGTTTACACTTATTTTCTTGAAATTAAAAGCTTATATAAAAACATGTTAATGTTTCTAAACAGCAGAGTTTATAGAGGGAGTTAAGCTGGTTTACAGTGAAAGCTGCAGTATGTGTGCATGCTGGTTTTTCCTCCTTTTACCTTTATACTGCAAAAAATAATTTTAAATGCAGCTTTATTTTTTTAACGTAATAATTTTGTCTTCCTCCCTATTCTGATAGTATGATTGTACTATTCTTATTAAAATTGGTATGATTGACAACTTGTAGGGCTTGTGTTTTTAGTCTAAGACTTAAACTTTTGTGAAACACTCGATAATAATTAGAACATTATTGGACAAAGCAGTCATCTAGTATCCACATTGTTGTTTGATTATTTTTTTTATAAGTGTTCTGTGATCTAGGAAGGCTTGTAAAAACAAGCAAAGCACTGGGGCTTCTGAAAGTTACTGGCAGTCTGTCATTTGTGTCATAGTAATGATTGGGGACATACCATAAAGCAAAAAGTTAACTAGTAGAAAACCACCTCTTTTGTGGTGTTTTAGTTCTTTGTAAACATAACTACTTAACAACAGTGAAATTAAAATATCTATACAGTATGTTATTTTTGCCATGAATTGTAAATCTTGGGAGGGATCAAATACTTAATACATACAGGTGCTAGGAAGTATTTACACCTTGAATAACGGGTCAGTGGCTTACTGCAAAAGGGTATGTTAGTTTCTAGACCTGAAGAATTGTCACAGTTTTTGATTGGGGGGTGGTTGTGGTTGTGTCTCATTTGTGGTTTTTTGGGGCTTGGGTTTTTATAATTTTGTGGGGGTTTTTAAAGTAGAATAATATAATACAAGATTACAGGTGATTCTCAACTGATAGCTGCCATGGAGAAACAAAACTGGATCTCTTGTATTCTATTGTAATGTCTGAGAAGGAATATGGTAGTATATCACAGCAGTGCTCTGAATTCAGAGTTCGTTTTCGTAATCAGTGATGCTTCTATACAAATGCATTTTAATCCATAGTAAAATATTTTTTAGTTTAGTAGAAAGAACAGTCCTTATGCTGTATTCTAGTAAAGTAGTTAAGCAAGCTAATTGCTTCCTATTGCGTCTTGAAATGCTTTTTAAAAGTTGACTGTTGTTGCCCTGGTATCGTTTAGCGTTGTGTATACACTAATAGATTTCAGGAGGAGATGAAACGTGGAGGATTTTCTGAGAGATAGAGGACATGTAGCCTAGAGCAATCCAGCCTACATAAGAGAATAGCTGTATTGTCAAGGACAAGAAGAAACCGTAAAGGATACAAAAGAAGAATCAGGCCAAGAAGATAAACAACTCCAGGATGTAGAAGAAGGGAGTGCGATGTAGAAGAAGGGAGTGCTAACTGCAGGACTCAGTTTCTACAGGACAGTGGACATCTGTTGCACCAGCTGTGAATCGCGCTTGAAGTAGCAAGTGAAGAGATAAGGAGGAAGTTGAGCAAGCAAGACTTGAAGAAGCTACTGTTGAAGTTAGATACAATGTTAACATATACATAACAGCTAGTAGCCAATCAATGTATTAGATTAGGTGTGTGGAAAAAGCAAAGCATTCAATCAAGAAATGTGTGATCAGCATGACTGTTGCCAATTAGTAGATAAGCGAGGCCTGTGGACACCTGCAAATAGCCAATAATTGCGCAAGCTAAATAGTATAAAAAGACGCTGTATCTTGCAATAAACGGCTACACTTGATCATATTAATCTTGCGTGTTGTCCCATTATTTTGATCTCCCGCAATGAAATGTGGAAAAACTAATAAGATCCTGTAAATGAATTTTTAACTTCACTAATTCTTATAAATTCTGTGAATGTCCTAAGTTAGCTCTTCCAAACATAGTATGTATCTCTTTAAAAACTGCAAATTACTGAATGTTTGTGTCCCTATTGCTGTTTTTCCCTGGGAGTGTTTCTCTGTGTTGCTCTAATGTTCCAGGAAGTTAATGGGTGCTATTCATGGAAGAACTGGCAAGTGTTGTTAGATATAAATGCATTTTTCTGCATAAGATATTTACAATACCTCAAGGCATGTCCTTGTGGGTTCTCAGTAAGGCACAAGCATAAGATACAATTTTCCCTCAGCTGGGTCAATAGCTAGGGATGTTCCTCTGTTTTCAACCCCATATGAAAATTGACAGCAGGTTCCAAAACTGAAGTGGAAGAGGGAAGACCAGCACTGATTAACAGATTGTAGAGAACATGATTGCAGCAGTGACATTTTGTAAGGATATGAGGCTAAAAGGATGATCTGACCTCACTTGTCTTAACTGTGTGCAGCACTGTAGTAATGGATTAATCTGGATAAGTGTTTCCTGTCCAGAAATGTTAGTCTGAACTAAGTTCACTTGTAATTCTTCATATTTTCAAGTAATCACACATATCTGTAATTAAATCCTGAAAAGGACTTAAAGAGGTGGTTCTCACTTATCTCCCTCATATAGAACAATGTGATGACTAAAAGTTTTGGGAATCTGAGCCGAGTTGTAGAGAATCACCAAAAATTTCTGCAGTTCTCCTGTGAACTGATGACTCACTCAGCAAATTGGTTTCTTGAGCCAGTTGGAGTGGAATCAGTGTTTTCTCTGGCTTCTACATGTTAGATTTCTTTGAGCAGACTTTTTAACTTCTATGCAGCAAAATTATTCTGCTGTGTGGGTGTGAGGGTGTTTTGTTTCTAATAAATTGTTGAATTGTGCTTTACCTCTTATGAAGGTAGTACAGTTTCTAAGCTAGTGGTCATTCTTCCCTGTACTAAGCTCAGTGGCTTTTGTTTTCTGTATGTAGTTGACTTCGATGTGATATGGAGCTTGCCTGTGAATATGAGTGAAAAGTAGCAGCCCTAGTATTTGTTTTGCTGTGTTCTGGCCTATATGCCCTCTGCTGAATGTTTTCAGAGTAACAGAATATGAAGGATCTTCCTGTTGAGTATGAGAACAACCACTGAAGTGAAACAACATTTTTCTCTTAACTTAGTTAATGCTTATCTTAACCATGTCTCAAATCAAACTGTTTATACTTTACCTGTTTTGTTTTTCAGAGAACTGTAATTGAAAGTGCATCTTCTACATTTGAGGAAGGACAAATTCTTGATTGAATGGTGGATTAATAAGTAGCTGTCTTATTCCAAAAGTAAGAAGATATCCTGGGAGTTGGGAAGACCTGGATTTTCACCCTAGTCCAGCAGCTTTGCTGCTCACTTAAACACAGATGAATGAAGACCCCATTTGGAAAATCACCAGGTCAGCGGTCCAGAGCTGATGCAGGTGAGGTGTTTTTCTGTGTGGCTTTTGTTTTGTTTCAGTGGGTGAAAAGTGTTCTTACTTCATAGATTATTTTTCTTAATACGTTAATGGTTTTATGAAGGTGTTACCATTCTTGTCTTAAAAGAACATATATACTTACAAGAATTATACTTATATAGAAGCTGATGAATTGAAAAGGCATATGTAAATTTAATTTAGCAATACAGACAAATATATAAGAAGTGTTTAATATAGTCTGTAATATCCAGGTTATATTAGAACTGTCAGTTGCATGAAATTATAAGAAGGAACAAAATCAGTGTTGTAGGATTATACTGACATATTAAGGGCACAATTTGTCTTTTCACCTCAGAAGTGCTGGAACCTAAACGGAAATTTATTCACTGCTTATAGATAACTTAGAGTAAAACTCTTCATGGTTGTATAGAAGCCGGTCAGCTAGTAATTGTAAAAGAAGCCCTTGAAAACACCAGAAAAATACAAATACTGTTGTTACTGTGTTTGCTGTCCAAACTGAAATAGGTTGGTCAAACTATTTTAAAGCAAGTTTTTATTTAGAGAAATGCAAAATATGAGTAAGTGTTCATCCTCTTATGACTAATTAGGCTTATTCAAAGGTTTGCAGCTTGAAAGACTAATGAATCTCAGTCTCGGGTGCTCTGTAGTAGGGATTGTCAGCAATGATGCCAAAAAATCAAGTGACTAATGAAGAGTTCTGTAAATTGATATTTCATCCTGTATAAACCAAGCTAGACTATGCTTCAGCTATGCATTCTGCCTGGATTAGTATGGGATCAGGACTAGAAGTTATAATTTGCAAGTTGGAATCTCAAGAAACCAAGCAATCGTCATGTATATAATTGAGAGAGTTCAGTTAACTTTTAAAATGTCCAAGCACCAATCTATTCTGGCGATTTCAAATACTTATACAATTCATTGAGAACTGAAGCAACTGATACCAGAAAAGTTTCTCTAAAACCTGTTGGAAACTTTCAGAACTGTGTTTACCTGTGATTAGCTTGCATTAATGTTAATTTGCTGTCACTCATTTGAAACATCTACTGATTTCAAAGCTAACTTAGACAAATATCTTCCATAAGCTTTTTTCAAAGGAGTGGCCAAATACAAAGTCTTAAGCACTTGGTTATGTGGGATTTCAGTCAGGTGATGAGCCATCGTTCCTCTTGAAGCCAGCAGAATACCTGTGGGAATTGAATTGTATTTTTAAGAGAAGGGAAAGGAGAACGGGCTTTGACCTGTATTAAGTTCAGTTTTGCTGACTTCTAAATGTTAACTGAGCACTGTGCACAAGTTCAAAGAACTCATACACTAGGTATGGCATTTGTATGGCATAGGTATGGTTTATGACATTTTTAAGAAAACTATTAGATTTTATCGAACTTCTTCAGTGTGACAAAACTACGGCATGGATTTGAAGTGTCATAACATAAAACATACAGAGGGTGATTATGAGGCTGAACTTTTTTTTCTGAAAACCAAAAAAGTTAAGCTAGGACATTTTACATAGGTTGAAGAAAATTTTGTTTCCTATTTTGACGCTTAAAAAAAACCCCAAACATTTATATAATTCATACTTACTTTGAAGAGTGGCATTTTCTGATCTTTGTTCACCGTAGTTTGTCCTATAACTGGCACCATGCCAAATTGTCATTCAAGTTGACACACTTTAGATGCTATTTTTGCTTTTTAATATTCCTGTACAACAGTTACAACTTGTCTGTATCTTTTTCTCTGAAGTTTTTTAATCTTAACTGAGAAGTCCTTAATTTATGTTAATTTGATTAATGTAGTTTCACTGTAATTTAAATACAACCCACAAATCATACACACTTGGTCTGCCTCAACTCTTTGGCATAGTTGTCCTAGACTTGACTTGAGTGTTGTTGGATTTCAGCCTCTGGTGATTACATTCTTGAAGAAGACAGCTGCTAACCTCCTCGCTGTTGTTGTTGCTTTTGGTCTTGACCATATTTTCCGGACTGAGGCTAGATAGCTTTTACTACCTTTTTTGGGGGGAGGGGCT
>VZRW01010954.1:0-15770 GCA_013398125.1 Aegotheles bennettii | reverse complement strand
GGTCAAATTCTTCTTTTGAAAAAAAAAGAAGCAAAGAAGAGTAATTGAACTCATTAGAGTTTATAAAATGTTAATTTTGATGTCTAGAAGAGAGGCCTTGCAATGTGATATAAATTAAGATCAAAGCACGTTAATAGTTAGGGTTTTTATTGTTTAAAAAGTGTTTCTAGGAGAGAAAGCTATCAAAAGTGTGACCAGGTGAAGTGACAGAGTGGTTTATGTGGCAACTCTCCCCCTCCTTTTAGAAGGAGATTTTGTTTACAGACATGTGAATAAATATTCTTCCTCAGTTTTATGTTAAAAGTTTATTTGCTAGGAAAGAATGACTTTTAGTCCTGCAATTGTGGTGGTGTTCTGTGTATTAGGATTAACTACATGTCAGTGATCCTTATGACCTTTTATAGACTTTTAAAGTGGTCATGGTGATGTTTTGGTTTGGGTGGGGTTCTTTTCTTATTTGGGTAAGTTAAGGATTTACCCTAGTTCAGTGATTGAACTTGCCAGTTACTGTATTTGAAAAAATTTGTAACAGTAACAGTGGGTGTGAGTATGGACATCTGTTACCTACATAATTGCAGAGATATGGATTTGGTGGATGGATAAGGAACTGGCTGGATGGCTACATCTAAAGAGTTACAGTCAACAGCTCAATGTCCAGCTGGAAACCAGTAACAAGTGGTGGTCGACAAGGGTCTGTACTGGGATCAATACTGTTTGGTATCTTCGTAAACAGTGGGATTGAGAGAACCCTCAGCAAGTTTGTGAATGACACTAAGCTTAGTTGATTCACTGGAAGGAAAGGATGTCACCCAGGGGGACCTTGACAGGCTTGAGGAGTGGACCAAACCACATGAAGTTCAACAAAGCCAAGCACAAGGTCCTTCATGTGGTTTGGAGGAATCCCCGGTATCAGTACAGACTGGAAGATGACTTGGTGGATGAAAAATTGGACATGAGCTGGCAATGTGCCCTGGCAGCCCAGAAAGCAAACTGTGTCCTAGGCTGCATTAACAGAGGCAGGTTGAGGGAGGTGATTTTGCCCCTCTGCTCCGCTCTCATGAGACCCCACCTGGAGTACTACATCCAGTTCTGGGGTCCTAAGGACAGGAAAGCAGGGACCTGTTTGAGCAGACCCAGAGAAGAGCCGTGAAAGTGACCAGAGGGCTGGAACACCACTTCCACAAAGAAAGGCTGAGAGAGTTGGGGTTGTTCAGCCTGGAGGAGGCTCTGGAACAACTTATTGCAGCCTTTCAGTTCATAAGAGGGACTTATAAGAAGGCTGGAGAGAGGCTTTTTACCAAGACCTGTAGTGACAGGACAAGGGGTAATGGTTTTTGAACAGAAAAAGGGTAGATTTAGATTGAATATAAGTAAGAACTTTTTTTGCAATGCAGGTGATAAGACACTAGAACAGGTTGCCCAGAGAAGTTGTGGATGCCCCATCACTGAACGTGTCCAAAGTCAGGTTTGACAGGACTTTGAGCGAACTAATCTAGTGAGAGGTCCTTTCCCCAGCAGTAGAGTTGGGCCAGGGCATCTTTCCATTCTGTGATTTGCTAGAACAGCTGTAAAATAAGGTCTCGTGTGTTGACAAGTAACTTTGTAATAGGATTTGCTGTGCTTTCCAGTATTACTGATGCAAATATCTTATCTTGACATCTATTATCTTCCTTTCTTGGAGATGGTCACCACTTCCAAGAAACTACATGAGCATGTGTTTCAGAACAGCTAGATACTTGAAATGGAAAACGAGTTTTTAAGTCTTGCCTATAAAATTGCTGTCATCTGGAAGTAAATAATACAGCATTAGTATATTTTTTCTATTATTCATTTTCCTCCTGATTAAAAGACATGGTGAAAGCATGGAAATAGCTTACAAATTTCATAGAATCACAGAATTGCGCTGAGTTGGAAGAGACCCATCAGGATCATCGAGTCCAACTCTTGTCCCTGTGCAGGGCACCCCAGGAGTCACACCATGTGCCTGAAAGCATCATCCAAACATTTCTTGAACTCAGTCAGGCTTGGTGTTGTGACCACTGCCCTGGGGAGCTGTGCCAGTGCTCAACCAGCCTCTGGGTGAAAAACCTTTTCCTGATGTCTCACCTAAACCTCCCCTGATTCAGCTTCCTACTGTTTCCCTGAATCCTGTCGTTGGTCACAGGAGTGAAGAGATCAGTACCTGTCCCTCTTGAGGAAGCTGTAGACTGCAATGAGGTCACCCCTCAGCCTCCTCTTCTCCAGGCTGAACAATCCAAGTAACCTCAGCCACTCCTCATAAGTTCCCTTCTAGGCCCTTCACCATCCTCATGGCCCTCCTTTGGACACTCTCCAATAGCTTGATGTCTCTTTTATATTGTGGTGCCCAAAACTGCACACAGTACTCGAGGTGAGGCCACAACAGTGCAGAGCAGAGCGAGACAACTGCATCCCTTGACCAGCTGACAATACCGTGCTTAATGCACCCCAGGTCATGGTTGGCTCTCCTGGCTGCCAGGGCACACTACTGGCTCATGTTCAGTTTGTCATTAACCAGGAAACCCAGGTCGCTCTCAGCCATGTCACTGCTCTCCAGCCACTCATTCTCTAGTCTGTACATAACCACCAGGGTTGCCCCTTCCCAGGCACAGAATCCGGCACTTGCCCTTGTTGAACTTCATGTGTTTGGTGATTGCCCATCTCTCTGATTTGTTGAGGTCCCTCTGCAGGGCCTGTTTACCCTCAGCAGTCAACAGCTTCTCACGATTTAGTATCGTCAGCAAACTTCAAATCCTTTGTCCAGGTCATTGATGAAGATGTTGAAGAGGACTGGGCCTAGGATGAAGCCCTGCGGAACCCCACTAGTGACCAGTTGCCAGCCTGATGTAACCCCATTCACCATCACTCTGTGCCCAACCTGGGAGCCAGTTGTTTACCCATCATGTAAAATAATAAAATCCTGGGATTCTAGGAGACTCTTGGATCATGTACAGGATACAAAAAACTAGAGGTATAGATAAGCTAGTGGTTGTGGTATTCATATAGGCCAATGTAATTACTGTTACAAAATTTAATGCATTAGCAAAGATTCTTGTAGTTTACTTTGATTTCATCCCATTGTAGAGTCTTATCAATCAGTGACATTATAGGTGCGATGGCTTCTTTGAAAAAAACAGCTTTCATCTGTCCTCTCTGTTTGAGGAAATATGCAGAGAGGAAATTATTTCATTGGCTGTAAAGTAGGTGTAAAGGAAGATGTACATTTGATTAAAATATGTAGGCTTTTGAAATCTGTCTCTACTGGGAAACATTCTTCATAGTTTCGTCTTGAGAAATAAAGGGTAAGATTGAAGACGGAGAGAAGAAAGAAGGAAGGCTAGACTTACTGTTTTTTCACAACAGTGGAGTGCCGGGCTACATCCTCTTGAGTTTGTGGAAGTATAGGATCGCTTTCCAGGGTACGGTTTCAGTAGATCAGCCAGTTGTTGCTATGCATGTCAGTGTGCCTGTCTATCTGATTAGCATATGGCTGTCTCCAATACAGGGGAATACAGATTCTTTTTAAAAATTTAACATTATATACTTGATTGTAAAATAAGTTGTGATTACCCTTCCGTTTGGCCTTTTTTAGTCTAGTGATCACCTGTTTAATGCTATGTAAGTGAAAGGCATGGTCCTCTAGAGTCCTTCCTAGCAGTTATCTGCCAGAGATACAGAATCTCACACAGCTGCCTGATGATCAGGAACAATTGTAATGCCTTTGCAAGAAAGTTTGAAAGTATAAAGTAATTTATTAGTAAAGAGAATAACTAGAGACATTGTCATATACAAGTTTTTGTAGGTTTTTTTCCCCGTTTAAAAGCAAATGTAAGTTATTTCAGTATTGTCTTTGTGAACACTAGGAGATCCCACTCTTAAATGTGACTTGCTTAGGGCTGAAGTGAAATCTTTTGGCAGTCAGAATTCATTTTATTACTGTACTTCTGGTCTACTTTGACCAGATCTCTCTTCTTCCTCAAACACTTAAGTTGAGATTGGGCAGTACTAGGTGTGAATAAACATGTTGATGTATTTCTTAGGTCCCTGAAAGTAATTCTGAATTAGCCTCCAGATACAGAACAAATCCTATGGGATTACTGCTGGTCCTGCAGAAGATTCTGAAATACAACTTAAAAACATCTGGCGTTTGTTTTTGTTGTCAACATGAGGGATATTCAGAGAAATAAGATACTGTAGTGTGTTTTAAAAAGCCTATCTGATTTTCCTGGATTGAATGGAGGGTGCCATCTGATGTGACAGTAATGAAAAGCTATGATACTGGTAACTTTCCCCCATCCTTCTCCCTGTTCTCTCTCTTCCTATGCACCCCAGCTGGAATGACATGTATACTTCCTTTGGACTCAACATCCTGGAAGAATGTTTGTTTTAATGTGTCTTGTTACCGAAATCCAGGAATAACACTCCTAACACCAATGCAGTCTTAAGCAGGCATTACTTTATTATGGCACCAGATGCACAGGGGATATTTCTGCCTATTGTGCGTGCTATATGGTGTCTTGGTTTGAGCTTATATAGCTCTGTTACATACACACACATTAGATTTCCCGGAATAGTTGTGCATACTCATTCTGTTTCCTGGAGCTAGTTAACATATTTGCATATCAATTATGTGTGCAGCCTAGGTCTCTGAGGGGCTTCCATGGGGTCTTCTGATGGTCTCTGGTCATCAATGGAGAGGTGTCTCTTGGTGCCTTCTGTAGTTGATTGCTTTGCTTGTAGATTGCTCATGTTCAGGTGGTTTGGAATTAGCATTATTCTTCCATGATGTGCCCATCATAGTGGTATTGTTATGTGGAGCCCCTCTCCCAGTCATACCCATCACAGTGATGAGATTTACATCCTAGACTACATTCTTCTGTAAGATTCCTTTCACACTTTGTCCCTCTATCCTTGGTAGGTCATTTAATTCCTTCATAGGTTAGTATCATTGTCTTTTTTTTTTTGACTGTCCTTGTCTAAGGTAACGTAGAAGTATTCAGAAACACAGTTTCTAGTTTCACTGTTGAATTTTAAGGATCTGTTTTGGGATCTATTATGAGCAAAATTAACTGAGCCTCAAACACAGACCACATGACAATTAAAGGCTTAATTATGTTGCTTTTGACTAGGCGTTGAGTTTGCGTTCACTTTCTATTACAAAAAATGTGTTTCTGTGCTCTTATAGAAGTGACTGAGACATAAATACTTTCTCCTTCAGATCCATCACAGTTAGTCTTTGCTGCCTATTACAAAGATCACTAAAACTGATTTATTTTTATTTTTGTTCAGTATTTTTTCTGTTTGTATGTTCAGGGTACTTTGGTTGTACAGAGTACGTTATGTTACAAAATACAGAATTTCACGGACTGTTCTGGTTAGGATTTATCTTTCCATAGTTAAAAGTAGATAAGGAATGTGGGTTTAAATCCATTCAGTCAATGGCATTCATGCTGTATAGAATTTACAACTCTCCTTTATTGTCTTCTCAAATTATTTTCTCTCAAAAAAAATGGTTTCAAGTCATTAAGACATAGCAATACTACATCCTAGGCATCACTCATTAAAATGTCATGCATCTACAAACAAATATCCCAAGTGGTGTCCCCCCGGGTTCTCTGCTGAGGCCAGTGTTGTTCAATTTGTTCATCAGTGACTTGGATGAGGGGGCAGAGTGCCTCTTCAGCAAGTTCACTGATGATACGAAACTGGGAGGAGTGGCCAATACCTTAGAGGGTTGTGTGGCCCTTCAGAGGGACCTCAATAGGTTGGAGAGATGGGCAGAGAAAAACCTTCTGAAGTTCAACAAGCGCAAACTACAGGTTCCTGCACCTGGAAAGGAACAACCCCATGCACCAGTACAGTCTGGGGGCAGTCCTGCTGGAAAGCAGCTCTGCAGAGAGGGACTTGGGGGTCCTGGTGAACAGCAAATTGTCCATAAGCCAGCAGTGTGTACTTGTGGCTGAGAAGGCAAATGGAATCCTAGGGTGTATTAAGAAGACCATTGCCAGCAGGTCGAGGGAGGTGATCCTGCCCCTCTACTCAGCCCTTGTGAGGCCACATTTGGAGTACTGAGTGCAGTTCTGGTTTCCACTGTACAAGAGAGACATGGAGCTCCTGGAGCAGGTCCAACAGTGAAGCTGCTAAGTTGGTCAAGGGTCTGGAGCATCTCTCTTATGAAGAAAGCTGAGGGAGCTGGGCCTGTTCAGCCTCAGGAAGAGGTGACTGAGAAGGGACCTCATTAATGTGTATAAATACCTAAAGGGTGGGTGTCAAGAGGATGGAGCCAGGCTCTTTTTGGTGATGCCAACCAATAGAGCAAGAGGCAATGGGCAGAAACTGATGCACAGGAAGTTCCACCTGAACATGAGGAAAAACTTTACTGTGCGAGTTCCCACACACTGGAACAGGTTGCCCAGAGAAGCTGTAGAGTCTCCCTCACTGGAGATACCGAAGATCCGTCTGGATGCAATCCTGTGCCATGTGCTCTAGGATGACCTTGCTTGGGCAGGGAGGTTGAACCAGATGGCCCACGGTAGTCCCTTCCAGCCTTACAGATTCTATGATCATCTCTGTAAAGAACCTGTAAACTCTTGGCAATTCTAAATTGAGAAAAAAGAGTCTTGTGCAGATTTCTTGCCATATAAGGAAAAGTTTCATGGTTTCATGTCTGTTTTATTTTGTAGTGGCTTTACTTCTTCTGTTAATCCTGCAAAATAAAATACACAAGACATAAGATATCCTCACAGATCAGAAGAATTTTAATATTTCCAATCCACATCTTAATTCCTGTAGGAAAAAGAAAAACTAGACAGCATTTATAAATATTTTTATTGTGAATTGGTTATAATGGGCTTTACTACTTTAAAGAAACAGTTTTTGCAGACATTCAGACTACCTCACATTAGCTGCTTGAAACGAATGTTTTATCTTGGCATGAGTCAGATGATATTTTGCAAGAACAAGATGACAGGTGTAGAGGTGCTTTGGGGTCTGTAGCTGTTCTTCTGTGTGAGGGGTCTGTTCAGCATACCTTTTACATTTTTGCTACTGGTCCTTGTGTCTGTTGGAACAGTGTTTTTGTGCCATTGCTGGACGTAGTGTAAGCGCTTACTGGGGAAATGGTCACATGTTGCTGTTAAACAGATAGAAGTGTGTAGATCTTACTGATGTAATTTTGAGGGTTGCAGCATTATGCAATATATGATCTTCAAGCATGGAACTAGTTTCCTAAGGTATAAAACCTGCATTTGCTTTATTTTTTTTATTTTTTTATAAATAATACCTGTAATTGTGTGAAGTTTCTTTAAAGCATTACTTTGTTTTAGATACTTTTGATAATAAATTGGACAAAAAGCAGTTTGAAACAGTTCTGATATGTTACTACCATTTTACCTGGGAATCATCCGTGTTTTTTGATGACTAAAAGGAGATGAGGCAGTGAAATTTGGATGTGATGGGGGAAGGGTGCATGTGTGCACGTGCACCATCCTCCTCCTCACCCTCTCCCTGAAAGTTAGATACAACTCCAAACTGGATATTATTGAACTATGGCCCTATGAGGAGCTCAGATTTTTTGTGGCTTTCCAGTAGCAGTGGAAAAATATTGTTGAAGAAATTCTCCTGGACCAAGAGACTTGGGCAGGCAGATTTATCAGATAATTCTGATTTTGACCTTGTTACTAGAATGTGTTAAATGTTAGGCCAGGTTGGATGGGGCTTTGAGCAACCTGGTCTAGTGGAAAGTGTCCATCTACTTGGAACTAGACTATCTTTAAGGTCCCTTCCAACCCAAACCATTCTATGATTCTAAGGATTCTGGGCTGTTCCATCCCCCTGTTTAGAGCTACTGTAAGGGACAGAAATACTCATGACTCTGTGAACTCTTCCTGCAATTTCTGCAGCTGTTTGGCCAAGTGAAGTGCTTCACAATTCAGCAGTGTAACCTGAGGCATCTTTAAAAAGAGTTTGCATCTCCAGGAGACGTTACTGAGTTCAGACAGTGCAAAATACAAAGGTAATTTTGGCAAATAGGCTTGTAGTCAGTATGAGAGCGAGTTTGTTCTAGGATCTTCAAATGCTCGCTATTGTATCTTCTTGAAAGCTTGTTATATTCATATTAAACATCCAGCTGCCATAGCTTTGTGTATTAAACTGGAAGCTCTCTTAGGATACTGACTAATATAAAAAGCTGAGCAGTGCTTAGTCATCTTAGTTGGCTTCGGTTTAGAGCTCACTACATAAATGAAGAAGTTGAATCCTATCAAAAATACAGTGTTCCCAAGTTGAGAAGTTAGTGAACATGGCAAACACCCATTCCCAGACATCTGCATAGCTTCTCCTTTGTGTTAATTGCAGCTTCTGTAGTAAATCTTGCTTCTGCGTACCTCTAGCATTCATTCCTATTCTTCACTTTAGAAAGCCAGTGCTTTGGACCCCCCCCCCTTCTTATGCATAAATTCAGAGTCCTTGAGCAAGGAACAGAAAGCAAGTTTTGTGCTGAACCATTCTGCAGAATATGTGAGTGTTATTTCTGTAGTTTTTTTAACTACTTGAGCTAATTTAGCAAAAATCTTACTTTGTCTTATCAGGCAGAAATGTAAAACATGGAGTATGTGTGTGTTCGTGTTCTGATAATGCAGTTCCTCTGCTTTATAAGGACAGATCTCTCTAAGAATTTTTGTATGAAACACCACCACATTTTAATAAAATGTCTTATTGTATTATATATTAATAAAACACAGCCACCTCATATACAGAAGAGGTAGCTGACAGTATGATCAAAAAGCTTGTTTAGGGGTTGTAGTCAAGTCCCAAAATCTTTTGGGTTTCAAATCAAGCTTTTTGTGGTATAACTTTTTTAGTTTCCAGTTAATAGTTGTTATAAACATTAGGTCTTATAACAGTCAAAAATTGCAAATAGGATCTTTACAGTAGTAATTGTCATGGTAAGCCTTCACTTTTGAAGCCCAAATATTTCACATGTCATGCCTGCTGGAAATGCAGGTTCCTTAGGGTTTGAGGTGAGCTTAGGTGTTGTAAATGTAAGATGTTTCATTATAGAAGAAGAATTATTTTAATTCTGTCATTTCTGTAACTTTGTGTATGTCCTCTTGAATTTTTATTATGAAAAAAAATTAAAATGTTTATGAAGACTTTGAAGGTTAATGGTACTTTTAGTGCTTGACTCTAGCCCCTCTAGTAGGGCTGCTACTACTACTATGAAAGTTTTCAACAGATATCTTCCAAAGCTATGCTTGGAACATGCAAATAGTGTTAAATTTAAAAGAATTGATTTATTTAGACTTACAGAGAAACTCAAATATTTCTCTGTAGGTGTTAATTTAAGCATCCATAGTTGACGTTCTGGGCACATTTCTAACCTACACAAGACATTAAAGTTACACATGTGTCAGTCCAACACTGACCAGATTCTTTTAGATATTGCAGACATGGAGGGTTTAATGTTTCGAAGACATTTGACATTACATGGGATTTTGGTTAAGCAGAGCAATATACAGAAAGCACAATTATAATATAACAATTGCACTATGACAGTGGCTGTCACAGTGGCCTTGTGATAGTGTGAGCCCTCTAAAAACCTGCATGACTGACCAAGCTCCTCTGCACTGTAGCACCCAGAAGACTTGGTAGCTGCTAGTCCTGACCTACAGGCTTGAATTTGTCTGGCATGTCTGAATGGCAGATTTCAGCATGGCAATCTGCAACTCTTGAGTATTCTCCTACCACCATCTCCCTTGCCCACCCCACAGCTGGCAGCTGCCTGGCCCAGCAGAAAGCACAGCCCCACATCAAATCTGTCTGTGAGTGCAGGGTTTGTAGGAGAATTTTCAGTCCTTAGTACTAAACTTCGAGTCACTCATTCTAGGGTCATATCTCCTGGTTTCGGGGAAAATTTAATTTGGAGATCAGTAACTCTTAAGAAATGAAACCTCTCAAGGGGATGCATCTGGTGTTTGCTCGATTTTTATCATAGGAGCAACCACTTTACAGTTACATTCTTTTCCTCGGTCATATGAATAACCACTGCGAGTGTCATGGTTCAACCCTAGCCGGCAACTAAGCACCAAAGAACCACTTGCTCACTTCCTCCCCCCACCCTCCTAGTGGTATAGGGGAGAATTGGAAGGGTAAAAGTGAGAAAAAACCCCAACTTGTGGCTTGAGATAAAAACAGTTTAATAATTAGAAAGGTACAATAATAAGTTTGTAAGGAAAAGAGGAAAAAAGTAACAGGGAGGAAAATAAGTCATGAAAGAGATGTGATGCAAATAAAAACAATTGCTCACCACTGACTGGTGACCAGGCCATCTGCAAGCAGTGCCCCTCTGTCTCCCCCTCTGCAACCTTCCCCCAACCCTGTTGTGTTGCTAAGCATGATTGTCATATGGTATGGGGTCAGTTGGAGTCACCTGTCCCAGCTGTGTCGCCTCCAAACTTCTTGTCCACCCGCAACATACTTGCTGGTGGGGTGAGGTGAGGAACAGAAAAGGCCTTGATTCTGTATTTCTGCTGAGGAGTAAGGAAAACATCTCTGCATTATCAACAGTTTTCAGCACAAATCCAAAACATAGCCCCATGCTAGCTACTGTGAAGAAATTTAACTCTATTCTAGCCAAAACCAGTACAATGAGGAAGACTGGAGCAATCGGGATCAAGCTAGATATCTGGCCATTTATCATCCTCAGCATACATAGCAGCCATCATTTTAATAGGGTCTATTCAAGTTGACCTTAGTAAATGATCCCTACAAAGATGGGCATTGGCTATGATCTGAGGCTACGGTTTTCATTCTGAGAACTCACTTTGATTTTTCTAGCTGTGCACATTACCTTTTATACATCGTGTTATCTTTTGTAACTTTTCTTTCTATCATCTTGTTCTTGCATATCTCCTCTGCTGACTGTGAAGAACTACTGCTCTAACAACCAGCACAAGCCTGCTTTCTCCTTTCCTCTCTCCAGCTTAGTAACTTTCAGTTTTTCATATTCATCCCAGAATATCACTAAACTCAGAGCAATGTTCTTCTAATCATGAAAAATCCTACTTAGAATTTCTCCGTTCCTCTTTTTCAAATTTATCAGCTAGCTTTTTCCAGCTTTTGTTAGCACTCATGATATTTTACACCCTCTGAATAGTAAAGGGGCGTGTCTGGAAACAGTCTCTTCACTACCCTTCCTTACAGCATGAGTTATCTCCCTTAGGCTCTTTTATTCATGACTAAAGAGCTAAATTAGATTTCCCAGTATTCCTGAACTGTTAGCAGAAAACATTCACCCTATCACGTGACAGACATTCATAGTGATGACACCAGTTAGCATCAGGAATTCACCGCTCTGACCGGGTTCTCTTACATACCCTGCACTTAAGGAGGGTTTATTGTTTTAATACCTTTATTCTTCTGAGTTTTTTTTTTTGAGATTCCACTAGTTTGTGATTTAGTGGAATGTTACAGCTATAAAATCACCACTACTTAGCAGAATATAATAACTGCAATATACAATTGCATTTCAATACAAATGTGATTCTGTTTACTGGTCTTTATAACATGTCCCCAGTTGCCAGGAAGGGACACTTGGGTTGAATAGAGCCTGTATCTGTCTCTGTGGAGCCTTCTTCCTTTGTAGCAGTTCACTCATCAGTCATAGCATAAAGTGTATGGATTCTTTACATTTTGACTTTCAAAAGGAAGACTTTTATAAAAGATGGCTTTCTTGGTATTGTATTCATGCTATTTTTCAATAATTCCAACATCATTTGTATTGTAGGTCATGCAGGAGTGTCTGCCAGCATGATGAAGAAAAGAACTTCCCACAAGTAAGTAGTTATATCTTTACTAAAATATAGCTCTCCGTAACTGGAAGTACTGTTCTAGAAATACGTCTATATTGTTCCACTCACTTTGTTCTTGAAAATCATGTGGAATAATATTTAGTCTGTACATGTGTATAGCGTGAGACTTTTAATTCTTTCAGGAGGGTGATAGGAAAGAATGCCCCACAAGTAAAGTTTTAAACATCATTTTGGCTGTTAATGCGAAATTATCCTTGAATACAATTTTGTAATTCTTTCTAGAATTCAGAGAGAAGGAATTGCAAGCCAGAAATTGCCCACCTGTACGGTGTAATGTCTGTTCTCTTGCACAGAATTCATGCATTGTCACCAGGCCAATAAAAACTGCAAAGCATGCTTACTGGTAACCCTGTCTGGGAGTAATCTTAGAAATACCCAATCTTGCATTCACTACAGCAGTGATTTGGAAAAGGAGTTTTCACTTTTCTAAACTAAAAGTACTGAAGTACCTCTGAAAGGAGGCTGCTGTTTTTGTGTGAAGGATACCTGCTTATCCGACACAATCATGGCAGTATTTTTCCCTCTATGATATTTCTAAATAGTAGCAGCTGAACGTTGGTGAGTAGCTGTATGAAAATAGGGGTAACGTTCTGGACATAATTGATCTTGTGTCAAACAGCAAGATATCCTATCTAGCTACATCTCCTGTGGGGGGAAGTCTAAGCTGGGTAAGTGTGAAACTTACTAAAATGTTACTAGTTGTATTTTAAGTGTGAAGTGCATCAATTGAAAGTGATTTTTTAGGCAAGTGTATTTTCTACATTAACATAGTTAATCACTGCTAACAGTGTTAATTGTTTCCCAGAAACAACACCTGATGTAAAACTACTCTAACTCCTTCCACCAGCTCATCGTTACCCATTCTTGTCTATCTTCATAGAAGGCAAACAGAAACATTTATTTGTCTAGGGGCAGGTAGAGTTGGTTAAAACTTAATTTCTCTTGTTCTCTTTCAACCGCTCAGAGAAAGGAGTGTATGATGGGAAGACTATCAGAGGTGGGTTGCCTTTTGTACTTGAGGGTGGCTAGATTTGTCTTGATTGTTGTGTTGATATACACCTATTTAAATACCAATATAGGCTGTAAATTTGTTGGCATTAAGGCTTTTATGGGGTATAAGAAGTCTTAGTCCTAAGGGACATGATTTTGAGGCCTTTAACTTGAGCATCCACCTTAGTTTTATGTTGATTTAGCTTAGTTCAATGGTTTATTAATTACGTAGTAAAGGTTTTTTATACCAAAACCAAGATGATTTCTTGTGTGCTGCTCACTGACTTGTCTGAAAATGAGGCAATACTAGAGAATCGTCTATATTTGTAGTTTACCATAAATGTGTAGCATATGAATGATTATGTAATAATATATGCTGATACCGCTCTGAGCTGTTACAGTAGACTATGAGTTAATAATGTATACTTTGTCACTGATTTAGATAGTTGCTTCTTATTTAAAGAAAGAGGAACAAGCCTACTGGCACTTAAAGGCCATCGAGGAAATTTCATTCTAGCTTTAGACAGTTTCTGGCAGAGGAAGGAGCCAAATGAATGGAACAGGGCATGACCTAGTAATTGAGGATATGACAGAATAAGCAGTGTGGATGAGTTCGGAACTCTTCTTTACTACATGGTAGTTAACTGTTGAGCCTTTTGGAAGTGGTTCCTGTGGTTATAGGGCAGTTCTTCCAAGTGCTCTGTAGTGGTGATCTCTACCAGCGCTGAAGCCAGCCTCACTGGCATCAGGCCAATAATCTCCCAGATGGAAAGAATACAAGAAATAGTATAAGTGTAAATCAATCCTTTCTTTGTAGGCTCTCCAGACTTCTTGTAGTTGGCAGTTCAAGGGTGTTGAGGTGCAGGTTATACCTGCAGTTTACCTATAAGTGAAGTTAAACATTTTGAAATTTTGATCGCACTTTAAGCTAACTTGTAATCTTGATTTCTGCAGCATTTGAAGATGAAGTTCACAACTGAATAATGGCTTTTGAGGGAGTAGAGACTACTTTAAAACTTTGCCTGAACTAATGTGCCTCATAGTCTGAATGTGGTGAAAAGTACTTAGTAACAATTATCTCATTAACATTCTGCTATTAATGATAGTCTGTAATAAGATCATGATTGTAATATGCTTTGGTTCCTATTTATAATAACCTTCTGCTTAGCACCATAAAAGACTTGAAATTGTACTGCCCATTCCTGCTGTACTGCACTTACACTGTTTTATAGTTTTCCTTCCTGATTTTCACAATTGTGCCTTTTTCACATCGTAGGGATATGGTTTTCTTTCACCCTTCTGTTTTTTTCCTTGGTTCTACTCCGTGGTGTTTTTCTGAGATGAGATGATCAGAAAAAAAACCGAACCCCACAACAACCAAACCTAAATGGGGAATTGCCCTTCTCCCTTTTATAAATACTAGTTTGTCTTTTAAGCACAACCCTGAAAGCACAAACTTTCAGCACAAAATTTTTTCTGCTACTTGTCCTGAGCAGTTCTGCACTACATTGATTTCCCTGGTAGCAGCTGCCAAATAATAGTTTGCGTGAGGAGCATATGAATACAATTTTAAAGTTTGGGAAGATTTCTTTCTACCTGCGTTATCTTTAAAAAGTTTCTAAAGCATCTGATTCTGATAATAAAACTTTTTCATGTAACCAGGTTTTACTTACCAGCTTACTGCCTTCAGGATAAGGAATTGGATCTGAAATTTTTGGGGGTTGAATGGCCATTTACAATGAGATTGTCTGTGTCAAGAGCTATTTGCAGGACTTGCTGTTTCCTGGATTTCCTGGCTCCATATTTACATGTCTTTGAAAATTGTTATCCAGTCTTCAAGAGCAAATATTTGTGGAATTTTAAAACTAATTCTAATGAAATAGAAGGAAAAAAATTGTATTGGGCTGCCTGGATATAGCATCATAGAAGGTTATATGCATTTGTAGTACTTGGTGTGTCACAGAAATAACATACTGTTGAGAGGTTTGAGTTGGTTACTTGGTTGTCTTCAGTGGAAGTATATGCATAGCTGTTATTTATTGATAGAAACTTGTGCTTACTTTCTTACCACGTGTTCATATGCAGGAAGAAGTAGATTTTCCTTGGTAATTTACTAGTTTGAAAATACTTCTTGCAGTATGAACCACTACAAATGAGAGTGAATGACTGTTCAGTAGTACAAGCATCAAACAAAAATTTGACTGCAAGTACACTTGCTGGGTACTTGACTTGCAATGAAATTTGTAATGCTTTTTGCTCTCTGAGGCATTTTAAAGGTTTGAACTCAGTTATGTAATCCTTTCCCATCATTTTTTAAAACCAATGTAAAGTTTTTAACTTAACTATTCCAATTTAAATATTAAAGTGGATTATGTTTTGTAGGCTGAAAGTAAAATTGACTGTGAAGTTAAACCTGAATAGTGTGATTTTTAGATTTTTTTAATGATGAGATAATTAGCAGCATAGACAAAATTTAAAACTGACACTCTTTCACCTATTTTAACTTTTATTTAATCTTTAGTTGGTTTTATTCTGTTTTAGAATGGAACTGTGATTAATTAGAACTACATGAATTAATTGCATACTAAACAAACTCATTTTATTGTTCCGAGAACCAGATCTCTGATCTCATTTTGCAATAGTAAACTGTTACTGAGACCATTACAATTAAAAAAAAAAAAAAAAGTACTTAAACAAGAAGTAGAATTTAAAAACATGTTCTAGTTTCTACAAAAAACCAGAAACAACTTCGGGGGAGAGTGCTTCGGAACTGGAAGAGGTTGGAGTTCCTGTAGTATCTGTGCTGTCAAGGTTAGGAATACAAAACCTGTAGTTTGACCTTGTTGGAAAAGTCAAACAATGACAAAAGTGAAATCACAGAATCATCAAGGT
>VZRW01010953.1:45848-89907 GCA_013398125.1 Aegotheles bennettii | reverse complement strand
CTCTTCTCAGTGATGCACAGTGATAAGACAAGGGGGATCGAGTGCAAGTTGGAACATAGGAGGTTCCGGGTGAACATAAGGAAGAACTTTTTCACTGTGAGAATGACAGAGCACTGGGACAGGCTGCCCAGAGAGGTTGTGGAGTCTCCTTCTCTGGAGACATTCAAATCCTGACTGGATGTATTCCTGTGTGACCTGCTCTAGGTTGTCCTGTTCTGACAGGGGAGTTGGACTAGTTGGATAGTTTGAGGTCCCTTTCAACTCCTAACATTCTGTGATTATGTGATTTTGTGAAGAGTAAGAAGGAGACAAGGGCGAAGACTGCTAGGAAAATGGTCATAGTTGAAATGTTATAAAGCACTTATATATAAAAACCAGTAGTCTGTTCTGCAATTAAACATGTGCTAAATGTGTCGTTTTTCACTAATGACATTTATAATTATGGAGTAAGTATTCAAAGGGACTATAACTTTAGGCAGTAGAATCTGAAAGACTTGAATTAGCTGTGAACTTCAAACTTTTTGCTTGGAATCCAGCCCTGTCTTTCCCTTTTGTCTCAGCTGCTGTCAAGTAATTTACAGTTCAAGAAAGGCTAATGGAGCTTTAAACAAAGCACAGATGCCTCTCACATTTCCTTTGTTGGGCTGTGGTAAGAAAATAGCCGTTGTTTCCAGAGGAGGGCACATGCATAATTACAGAAGTGCCTCAAGTCTCCTACTTGTCTGCAGAGCAGGTACACCATAAATCATCCCTTGTCTTCAGCCCGGCTGGTTTAAGGGGCTGAATCCTACCTGAATTCACTCTCTGTCCTCCCGGGTTTATTTCTGTAACCTGAGCATTGGCCTGTTGAGATGATCGTTAAACTCATTTAGGTCTCTAAAAAGGGAATGACTACTGTAAGCTCAGTTTTAAAAGCTGTCTCAGATAGATAGTGGGATATCTTTAGATCACCTCGTGATCCTGTCAATCAGTGCACACACATTAAAGTTCAACAATTCCCACTAGCACCAGCATGAAAGAAGGATCTCTCAGCTGAGATGAATGGTGTTGGAACAGTTTTATAGCAATGCAATTGTGACTGAGCTCATCAGAACCAGGTCAGGGCTACCTCGTGTTCTCCTACACCTTTCCTAAATGCAGGTTCAGCAGTGCTGGCCTGGGCAAACAGTACTGTCCTGCTGCTGCTGAAGTCTCTGATCTCTGCCTGCCTCCTGCTGCTGCTGCTGTAACTGGGAGACAGGGTGGCCTAGGCAAACCAAAAGCTTCAGCAGGGAGGACTGAGCCTATCTCGTTTCCCACAGGGATGACTGCAGGAAAGGGGAGTCTGTGTCCTGGGAAAGATGCACTAGGTTTCTCCCAACGCTTCCTTTGGAGAAGACTGACTGTTAGCAGATGCTGGTAGCTCATGGTCAGCTTCACTGCAAGCAGGTGTGTTAGTGCGTACATGGATATTTCAGGACATGAGTTCAAATGAGCAAAGGTAAGCTAGCCTGCATGTGTACCTTGCAGTTCACTGCTGGATTTGCTGAAGATGGGTTTGCTGTCTCCAGGACCCAGCAAGGCAAGAAGTCCTGTCAGATAGATGGGCTCTGTGCAGAGCTGAGGCTGATCTTCAGCTCTTTAGTAGTCAGCACTGCTCTGCAATGAGGAGGAAAAGAGGCTGGGATGTGTATGTATTAGCCAGTCAGAGGAAAAGCTTTCAAGACTGACAGTTTTCAGGAGCCCTTATTTGCATCTCAGCTGACAAGAGCTATGGTTTGATTTCTAGGTCTGCTCAGAAATATCACTGGTCAAAGCACGGTACAATTGCAGCAGAGACCTTGGGACTCCTTACAGCTAGGAGCCCTTTTCATGCACCCTTGCCCTGCACCAAACTTCATCTGTTCTCCTGAGTGTGTGGTTTACAAGGCATTTTGGAGAGCCAGCCTCTAGGTGGGTGGTATGACTGGTCAGACCCGCTCAGAAACTGGGTCTCAAAGATATGATATTTAGGATTGTTGTTCTGATACTAAAGGGGAAACAGCTTTTACCTGCAATGGGCATTATTTTGGTATGCCCCTTGTGCAGCCCATACAATGCCCAGCAACCCTCAAGACTTTCACCCTCTGTATGGCTTCTCCTATCCAGTTTTGCAGTATGTCAGGCATACCTCAGGTACGTACCTACTCTCCTCAGTCCAATTTCACCTCAGCTGCCCCAATTCTGCTCCCAACCCCATTGCCCTCAAACACAAAGTCTCCAGGTGGACTAAGGAGTCCCCAGCTGGGTACCGGCATCCCTGGCCAGCCCAGCAGCACTGCAGCACAGAAGCTGTCCCTCTGCATGTTATCAGGAATGTCACCTTGAATGTCACTGCAATGGAGAAATGAACAGGAGCTTTCCTACTGAATTCAGTTACACCTTCTCTTCATATTTAAAGCACATTCACTACAGTGATAGGACTACTGGAAAGAAAAAGCTATGAAACAACATTCTATTGGGGAAGTGGAGAACCTTAATACAATTGGAAATGGGCTACCACCACAGTAGGCTGGATTAATGAAGATTAGTTTCCATACGCAAACCAAAAGGGTTTTTGTAGGAGTGTTCATTGTGCCATCATCCACTGCATAAGGTTTGTAGAGTTTTGCAGCTTGTATCTTTTGACAGCTACGTATATGCATGTTTGCTTGGAGAATTTTCTTTCAGTCATGGTTCCAGCCATAGAGGAGAGCCCCTATGAGGAGTGGTTATAGTCTGGTCTCCAGTCAAACCTCCTCTGTTTTGTGGGAATCAATGTGAAGTATGAGAGGGCTGCTTTCTAAATGTATGACTCTGACATGAGTGCACATCCTGGTTGTTGGGAAAAACGACGGCTAGGAAGATCTGCAACATATGTGGCTCCAGAGTCACTGAATAATCAAGGCTAATCACACTTTCTGGTGTTAGAAGATGAAGATAAGATGTGGAATCTTTCATTAATGATCAGCTTATTATACACATTGGTCTGTACCCACAAAGCCATTTAGGAGTCAAGGTTGCGTTGACTTGAGCCTTGCCTTCATTTCAGTGTCCTGAGGCTCCTGAATGTCCCCATAAAACCCAGCCAATGGGTTGTACAGCTAAAACCAGAACATCCAGGGAGTTTCACAGTGCAGTCTGACACCATGCTTTGTGTCACCCCACTCTGCACAGACCTGACAACAATGCTGATGTTTTGTGTCCAACTCAGACAGAAAGAGAGGTAAAAGGAACATACAGTGTGATTCTGGCAAGAGAAGATTGTACAAAGTGAGCTGTTAGCAACCATCTCTGGTCAGTCAGTTCTGCTGTGTGGACTGGTATTTGAGCTACAGCTCTGAATTTTCTCCATCTGCCTCTGAGTCACTGTCAAACACTGTCAGGAACCTCTGGTCCTGATTTGACACAATAAAAAACAAGCTGTTTGTTCTCTCAGCTCTGTAATGTACTTCAGATTTGACCCAGAAGGTTCACATCTGGTGGAGAAACACTCCTTTGGTGTCTGGTATTTGTCTTTTTCTATCATAATAAAATTACCAATCATACAGAAACTAAAAAAAAAAATATCCACAAGTTGCAGAGATGAATCAGCAGAGTTCTTGATTGGTATCAATTTACAGACCTTTCCTAGTGATCAAATGGGCAGTTTTAAAAAATTTATTGTTAGTGTTAAATGTGTTCTGTATTTTGTATTTGTAGCTTGATTTCAATATAGAATAGCTCTAAAAAAAGCTTTGTCTATTGGTGCTCCCTAGTGGTGAAGTTTGCTTGCAGTAAAGCTGCAGGAATTTTGCTGATAATTGTGCAGTTCCGTATCTCAACTGTTCTAAATTTAAGTCCCTCAAAAGCCTGTTTGAGGGCTATAAAGTCATTCACACATATCAGTGCTTGCAGGACTGTGCTTTCATGTAGCACAGGGCTTTTATGATGTGAAAAATGTACCCTGCAGCAAAGAAAATCCCTTTTCCTTCCTAGGCTTTGCCCATTTCTATCCCTAGTATTAACATGCTATGTAAACTTTCCTAAATAAGGTGAGATACGGCACTCTTGTTTCTTTCCCATTCAATATCAGACAGAAAGCCAGGCACCAACACACTCAGGAAGGTTCACACAAACAGACAGAGAGGCTTGGAGAATATTTCTGCTCTCAACCCATGACCAGGGTCCATTTCCAGCAGCAAGTGATGCAGTTCCCAGTACTGGGAATCCCAATATTGGGTATCCTTGCTGGGGTCTGTGTCTCCCTCCCCATAAATGTGTCAGGCTGGGGACCAAGCACTGGCAAAAAGAACTTTGATGGATGCCAAACTGGCATCAACTCATGTCTCTCTCTTGGGCTGAACTTTACCAACTTGAGAAATATCTGAGAGAGGAGGAAACCCCACAGCCATGAGTTTACTCTTGCCTGCAAAATAGCTGTACACAGCCAAGTGTCACAGCTTCCTAGTGCAGCAGGAACCATGCATAACTACGTTGTCTCTGAGCAACAGTAGTTAAGCCAAAAAAAGTGTCTTCTTCCCTCATCCACTGCCAGCCATGGTATAAGAATCACTCTGAGCCTGAGTTGTTGGACAAAGCCTTGCAGACTGGATTTGCACTCATAAAATATCATTGTATCATTGTCCTCCAGCATGAACTCCCTAAAGCCTTTGAGTTTCCCCAGCACATGCTAGGATTTATGTCTACAAAGGCAAATGAAGGAACAAAATAGAAGTTGGTGCAATCTATATATCCAGATCTGATCTCTTTTAAATGCATGTATTTAATTTATATGGAATAGTATAAAACATGTATATACCTTTTAAATTACACCACTTTCAAACACTCAAACCCAGAACAATAGTGTTGGCTCAGGTTCATTTATGTGAAAGGTTGCTAAGGCCATACTGCAGGAAAGGAACCATCACAGCACCACATATGCAGGCGTAGTGGGATGCTTTTGCCCCAGGGGAAGAGCCACTGATCCTGGATCAGGAAAGGGCACATCTGGCTGTGATGATTTAGATTCTACTGAGAAAGGAAAAATGTCCTAGGACTTTGGAAGGCCCCAGAGAAAACAATGGAGTCACAGTATCATCTGTTTTTGCACAGGGGCAGTGAGACTGAGCAGTGAATGGGAGCATTGAGACAGGAGTGCTGGTGAGGTATGCATCCAGTTTCCTTCACCTCTTCCATGTGAGGTGGCTTTCTGGTGCTATTTTAATCAAAGAAGGTGATTACCAGAGGCCATTCACATGGGCAGGGTGAGTGGGAAGGTGCTGAGGTGCTGCTGACTGGAGAGGTGAGCATAGAGCTGAGGTACGGCAGTGGGAGCCATTAGGGCAACCAGCAGCTAGCTCCAGTGATTGCTGAGTGTGCTGAAAGAACCCCAGCATGGTGTCTGTCTGGCAGGGGGGCAAGTCCCCTCAACATGTCAAAAAAGGTGCAGCCACCCAGATGGAGACAATAATAAATCACTCAAAATATGCAAAACAAGAGGTAGCTGTTCACGCCTCAGGCTGCAGGGAATGCCTGAGCCTCACAGGAGACTGTGGGAGTGATGGCAGCTGCATCAGGTTTGAACATGTTGAAGACTTGCTCAACCTTATAGCTGATCTAAAAGAAGAGGTTGAATGGTTGCAAAGCATTAGAGATTGGAGAAGCAAATAGACTGGTGGGACCAGGCTCCGACCTCCCAGAAAGAGCAGCAGACACAGGAAGCTACTCCAGGTCACCAGGTTGAAGGCAGTGGCTCTCAGGAAGGGAATGAATGCATAAAAGTCCATGTTAGAGGTGGCAGTCGAAACCACTCCAAACCACTCCAAACCCACCCAGGTGTCTCTGTACAATAGATACAAGGCTCCAGAAGTGGAATAACAGTCAAGGGATCATAGAATCATAGAACCTTAGCATCATCAAGGCTGGAAGAGCCCTTCAGGATCACCCAGTCCAACCACCACTAAAATAAAGTATGAGGGTCAAGGTACCAAAATAACTCCCAGGATCAGGAAGGCCTACCCCTCGCACCAGGACTGCAACTGTGAGGAAGAAATGGCGGGTTGTAACTGAGAGGAACAATTCCTTCCTTCTAAGGGCAACAGGGAGTCCCATATGCAGGATGAACCTGCCTCTTAGGGAGGTCTGCTGCCTCCCTGGGGCCCTGGTTAAGGACATTACCAGGAGGCTTCCTAACCTGGTACAGCCCACAGACTACTGCCCATTACTGGTTTTCCATGTGGATAGTGGTGATGGTGCAGGGTGTAGGCCAAGGGCTATCAAAAGGGAATTTAGGGCCTTATGACATTTGGTAAAAGACTCTGGGGTGCAGATTATATTCTCCTCTATCCTACCAGTTGTGGGTCACATTGGTAGGAACAGAAGGGTACAATCTATTAACACATGGCTCTGTGGCTGGAGTAATTGTCAAAATTTTGGGGTTTTTAACAATGGGACTACCTACACAGCACCAGGTTTACTGGAGTCAGGTGGAATCCACCTTCCACCAAGGGGGAAGAGGGTCTTCGCTCAGGAGCTGGCAGGGCTCATTAACAGGGCTTTACACTAGGCATGATGGGGGAGGGGGTGACATTAGGCTTACCCATGACAACCCACGGCATGACAAAACAGTTAGAGAGATGGGATGCTAGTGAGGACTCTCAGTTGGCAGCTGTTTTTTTGTTTCAATATCTCTTCTCATGGGAGGCATATAGGGTGATAAAAGTCTAAAGAGGAGGAAAAATACATCACTGAATTATTGAATTTAGTGCAAAGTGTATTTTCCTCACAGTCTAGCCTGATACTAATTTTTAATCTACTGTGTAGGGGTGAGAGATTTCTCTTGCACTTTATTTTCAGGTGGATTTTGAGGGGGAAAAGTGTCTAGTGAATAGTATTAGTTTATGCTCTTAAAACTCCAGACTTTGTCAGAGAACAGACAGATGAAGCCATGTCTGCAAGATCTGTGTAAGATGAGGAGTTCAGTAAACTCTTGCTGTTTGTCATCCAAGGAGCTGGAGGTAGGTGGCAACAGTCCACAGCTGTGAATTTTATGGGACAGGTTGAATGTGTTTTTCCTGCGTCTGCACCTAGGGGATCTGGAAAGCACCAGGGGATGTCACTTACGTTGAGAGCTGTTTGCCCCCTTCCTTCTGCTCTTTCCTCTTTACAATTTTAGAGTTTCTCTCTTGAGCAGCTCTCTCTTGAGAGCAACCTAACTCTCTCTCAGCAGTTAGGCTGAGAACATAGGCTGCTATCAGAGGGGGGTTAGAGATTGACTTGGGGCAACAATATTGTTTTTCTTAGTAGGAGGAATTTTATATGTAGGATGAAACAGATGAGGTGTGACCTTGTGAAACCCAGCCAGAAATGCTACAATTGCAAGCAGAATGCTCATTGGATTTCTTTGCTCCCTTCGAGATAATATTTCCCCATTCTTTGAAAAATGATCTTTTATAAGCACATTGCAGCAGAGATGAATGGATGTTATGTTTGCTTTGCTGGAGAAATGTTTCCTGTAGAAATAATGAAATTGAGGCCATGGATATGAAGATGATCAGGGGACTGAAACACCTCTCCTATGAAGACAGGTTGAGAGAGCTGGGGTTTTTCAGCCTGGAGAGAAGGCTCCGGGGAGATATTAGAGCACCCTCCAGTACCTGGAGGGGGACTTTTTATGAGGGCATGGAGTGATAGGACAAGGCAGGATGGTTTCAAGTTGAAAGAGGGTAGATTTAGATTGGATATTAGGAAGAAATTCTTTCCTGTGAGGGTGGTGAGACACTGGCACAGGTTGCCCAGAGGAGTTGTGGCTGCCCCCTTCCAGGAAGTGTTCAAGGCCAGGTTGGATGGGCTTAGAGAAACCTCGTCTAGTGGGAGGTGTCCCTGACCATGGCAGAGGCATTGGAACTAGATGATCTCTAAGGTCCCTTCCAACCCAAACCACTGTGTGATTATATGTGCATAAACACTCCCAAAGTCTGAGTGCTGTAAATTGGCATGCATCTGTACACTGACCCATCTGGGTTGCTCCCAGTTGGATTACAGTGGTAATGTTTGGGCTTTGGAGAATTCTGCACCAGAGTCTGAGACCAGAGACTTGGTAAGGCACAGCATCATATGGGTGTGAAATCTTACAAAACCACAGTTCAGAGGATGAGCATTCTTTGGTATTGATACTTTTCCAGGTGAAAACCAGTCCTAGAAGGCACCCTTGTTTGCATGAGCCATCACTTGCCATATTGCTGACTAAATTTCTAAGTGCTTATATCTCTAAGCAAACTTATTGATTTCTCATACTTTTAAAAGGTCATGAGGAAGCCTTGCAAGTAGCTGACTGTGAGGACAGAAAGTGAACAAAAAGTGAAGTGTTAACACTAAGGTATTGCCTGCTGTTCAGATGGCCTAACACATTCTATGGTATAAGGGAAGGATGCACATATGTAAGTGCTGATTTCCATCCAGAGCAGAAGTGCGTGAGATTGCTCTGAGGATATCCTGTAGATAAAGCCTGTGAGGAATGGAGGTATGTATATGTGGCGCAGTCCTGCAGTGTCAAGAGGTGAGCTACCACACTAGGGAGAAGCTTCTTTCTCCAGTCACTAAAGTTACATGAGTGCCAGCTTTGTTGTCCTGGTACAGACCTTCATTCCTATGATCAGCTCACCTGCCTGCAGGTGAGTTGACGATCTCCTGGGGCACATCAGCAGTTTCATGTCGTTTTGTCAAAATATAAGTTTGCCGAGGCTGCGTTCTTTGCCACTGTGGCCCATCAGCTTCGGGCAACAGAGTTAAGTTCACATGAACCTCCATTTAGGGGTTCAATATGGATATGCTCATGCTGTCCTCAAGCCCTGACTTTGGTGTGAAGACAACCAGCGCCAGTCCCCACCTAACATTTCTGTTAATGGTAACTTGCGGTACTTGTCTGCTAGCCTAGCTTGCTCTCTGACTGTGAATGGTATAGACTGATTGTCGAACATGTGAAGCTCCCTTTCCTTTTAATAATGTTCAGATTTGTAGAATTTTTACTAACTCCTTATTTTCCTGTTACGAAAAAGTGTAAATGTAATTTCTCATCTAGAAGATTTTTAGCTATCTGCATTATACTGCTATAAACATTGGCTCGCAGCTCACAGCTGTGGTTTGTTTCTACACGTGTGGGAGAAGCCAGGCGTCTCCTCTTTGGGGTCCCAGTGGAGCTGGAGGGGCTGATTTCAGTGAGCTGGAAGTGCTGAGGGTTAGGAGACACCCTCTGAAAGCCAGTATTTTTCATATAACTTTACAAATCCCACCTAGCAGCAACCATGGAGCCAGAGTGATGACTATTTTGATTTCTTATGACAAGTTTACACAGTGTAAGGGTTTGGCAGAACATCCATTTGCTAATTGTGTCCTCAAGTTGTGTAACAACACTTCCTTGGTCAGATATAAAAAAATACCAAAAACAAACAAACTTGCAAAGGCAACTGGAAAATGAAGCTATGCAGGAAGCTCTGAGCTGCTTTTCTTTTTCAAGGATATATATGACCTTGGGTCCCAACAAATTGGGAAATATATTTTGAGGACTCTGGCGTCTGGACATATTTCTCCCAGTTTGATGGACTGAAGGGGGATTCAAAGCAGCAGTGCCCTCTGGGTGGGACACACATCTGGTATTTGGGAGGTTTTGGGTTCTTTTTCAAACTTTGATTATTTTTTTAGGGCAAACTGCTTCCTTGGTTTGTGCTTGTCATTGCTGTTTCTATTCTGCATAGGTGTGTTCTCTCTCTTTCCATTTTAATTCCTGACCTGGCATCTCAGTCTCTGGGTCACACCTGTGTTGCAGGGCAGAAGCTCTCAGTAGCTCTTGTCTGCTGGCTGCACTTACCCAGGGTCACTGTGTGCCCAGAGCTCACCACAGAGAACGAAGATCTGTAGGTAACCTCAGATGTATTTGGATTTTTGTTTTCTGTGAGAGTCCCACTTTTGCAGAGAGGGTTCAGCAGCAGACAGGTATTTTGCCCTGGCCAGGACTCTGTCTCCTGTGTTCTAGTGAAAGCAATAATGAATTACAAGCATGCTTTCAAAGTAAGAGCAGAGAGGTTGTGCAACTCTATTGGGCAGCCCAAAGAGACCTGCAGAGCATTGAGCCTAACGCATTGAGCCTTTATGGCCTAATGCAAAGGTATTTTTATTCCTGTCAGTTCATGCTGGGCAGCTACGTTTGTACAAAGAGCTATTCTTCCACAATTCTCTAGAATGTATCTCTCTGCAGGTGCTGTTGGAGCGGCCATTTTGTTCTGACCATTTCTGTCACCAGACCAGATCTGCCTTCATTAATGGATAACCAAATCAAACAAACCCTCCAACCTTTCATTTAAGGGGTTGCAGCAAACCACACCAAGGTCACACCAGTCTGCAAAGTTGACTGACTTTGCCGCTAACAGTCTTACAGTAAGTTAATAAGGAAGTTATTTTGTTGGCTTCAATGCACACAAAGACATATGGGGAAGTGTTTTGTGGTTTGTTTGTTTTTTTCCCTTTAAAACGTTGAATTAATCTCTCATGTATTTACATTTGTATAGCTGTTGATATGCTTCTTATGCATTAATTGGTTGAAGTTTTGCTTCAACAGATGAGATTAAACTGTGGTTTTTTGTGTACAGTGCAGTGAAAGAATGAACAAAGTTCTGTAAGTTTTCGTCTCTTCCCTAAGCCAGAACAGTTGGTTCAAGGAGACAGGAACTCAGGTATGAAAAAAGATTTAATACCTGTTTTCCTCTTGGTTCATTGGCAAGACTGATGATTTCTCTGCCTTCAGTTTTATCATATTTTGGGTTTGATTATACTTAAATCCCTCTGAAAGGCTTGCTTATTGATGAATTATTGTGGAAAAAGTGCTATGAGTTCTCATTACGACAGCTGTATGAAGAATTAATGCCTTTTTTTACTAAAAGAAAAAACAATGTTTGACTGGGTGTAATTTAATTTTTCTCAATAAAGTATAAAAATCAAAACAGTGTATGTGGCTAAAAACATAAAATAGAAAACAATTGCATGTTTCATTTAAAACTTTTCAAAATAAAATCTTTTGGAATATTGTTTTAAAATAAATACCTTGCTTTTTAAATTTCCTATTATGTTTTGTGGGTTTTGAGGCAAAACAAAATGATAATGTTCTACTGTAACAGCTTATCAACTTTAGTGCAGATTCAATCTCATGGTGAGAGGGAAAAATCTTTTGCATTTTTCAATTAGTAAGTAGTTTGTCTGGAAAACTTTTTACAAATTTACTAAGCGTTATTCAAATTTATGAAGTGTTATTACTTCCTATGGACTGTCTATAACCTTCTGCCTCATCAAATAAAGTTTGACTGACCATTGGAGTGAGAAATAGACTAGCTGTTCTATCTTCTGCTGTTGGTAGAAAATTTGAATCAGTTTTGAGTAGTGATGGTTGAGGTTTAGACAGACTAGTCAAAACTAAGAACAACAAAAAGCTGAAGGAAGGATTCTCTGCAGCAAAATGCTTATACAAAGGGGGTTTATAGGCATGTGAAAATTAATTGGTTATAACATAATAGGAGGGGCTGCTTACTTTTAAGGTCCTGTTTGCTGTTTTACATGTCTTACAGGGACAACCAACTTGTACTTTTATTCTTATTCCTAGAAAATATTTTTGAGAATACTTCTAAGCAATGAAGAGCAATAGCAAGTCTTTATTTGTCACATTCAAAATTATTTATAAGCAACTTCTTAAGTAAAAATAATGCACAGTCATGATTAGGTCTCCTGATAAGTAAGTGGCCAAAACCCAGCATTGTTACTTCTGGTCCTTAAGTATTAACTAAATTACTGTTAAATGTGTGTCATGCATTATTGTCCTTTTCTAGGTACAGTGCTTAGCAACTTTGTATTGTGAAGCAGGTTTGTAGGGTTTGTAAATTAGAAGAAATGTCTCTTTAAGTATACAGGCTTTTGCTACCTGTCCATGTGCTGTAGATGGACACCTTCACTATAGACAAGACGATGTTAATACACCTGGTGCTGCTGAGCCTAGTGATTTGGAGCAGTCAGAGATGCTACTGTGAACATTACCCTTGGGGGCCATGGTCTGCCTGTTCACAAACTTGCACACAGACGAGGCACAGGTATGGTCAAGCTATCTCACTACTTCTATGTTTCTGTTTATTTCCTGAGAAAATATCACATCTAGGGAGGGAGATCTGTGTCTGAAGCTTCAGGTTCCATGATATACTGGGAAAAATTATAATATGTTACCCAACAAATTATTGTATTTTAATTGCAAGACTTAAAAAATTACAAAATGATGTATAAAGAGCATTATGGTGCCTCCCAAAAACCTTTTATCTGTCAACGTATGTTGTGAGGTGAGAAAAGCCAGGTCCTACCATGGCCTTGCTAACAGTGTGCATGGAGCAACCAGCCTCTGTAAGCGTACGGGGCTGGTGTGGTGTACGCTGCTCCGGGAGCTTTGCCCAGTGTAGACCAATGCCATGGTTGGGAATAACTCCAGCATGGCAAGCCTACAATGGGTTCCTCCCTGTATAATTAATTTTATAGCAGGACCAAATTAGATGCAATTGAGCGGCATACTCTAAACTTATGAGAAATCCCCTCTTTTCCTCCTGGCTCTTTCTGTAGCTATTCTCTGGGACATTTGAAGTAACATGAAGCAAAAAGAATGACTCTGTAAACTTACCCTGTATTTGGATTTTTCTTTTAATCAACATTCTGTAGCTACTTGTTATCTCTCAAGTTTTTTCATTGGGTTGAAATAATTTTCATTATCAGACTTCACTTACAGTTAAAGAGTGCCTATGATCTGTCTATGATTCCTTCTTTGCATAATTTGGTGGGTTTTTTTAGGCAAATAAGAATGGATGAATATTGCAGTCAAAACTTCTATGATCAGCTGTGCAAAAAGACAGAAACGCGTGCATGTAACCAGCAAAAATGTCCTATCAACTGTCGACTTGGAGACTTTGGCCCTTGGTCAGAATGTGACCCATGCATTAAAAAACAAGTAAGTAGAAAACGCAATACAGGTTAAATGCAAAAAATTTTGCTTAAGAGATCTCTGTTTCAGACATTCAACTTTATGGCAATTGATCACTGCAAAATGACAGTTTAAGTTAACAAGGGAAATTGGTTATGAGTTATAACAGTAGTTATAAGAAGTTAAAATAATCAGATCAAAACAGAAAGGGGTGATTTAGTAGTGTAAATCCATTTATGAGAACTTGCTTCTAAAGTTCCATTGTCACAACTAAAGGTGAGTTTTCCATATGAAGGATAAATTAATCTGTAGAGTTTGCATGTCTATTCAAGCAGGAGAAAGTCACAGAACCTTTAGCTTATCTATAGCATTCCATATGTACTAAAGACAAGAAAAACAGGATCAAAGAATCTGTTGAAAAGAGTTAACCAGCAAATCTGAGCCAGCACTGGCTAGAAATGATCAGGTTGTATCTACACTGCTAGCCAGGATCAGTTTAAGATTGCTGTTAAGAAACCTAGAGCACCATTCCCCCAACCTTTATAGCCTACACAAAAAACAGGTGGATGTGTTTCGTATCTGTGGAACAAAATCCCAGGATGGTGTTTTTCCCTCTTAGGCTGGTGTCTGTTGTCTGGTGGCAGACTTAGAAGTAAGATGGCAGAGAGGGAAAAGGTGAAAAGTCAGGTTCAAATGAATTTGACTTAAAGAAACCAAGTCCCAGCAAATGAAAAATTGTAGGGAGTGAGGGGGAGTGCACTACAAATTGTTTGGGGTAGTTATGTGGCTGGTGGGTCTGAACTTTGAGACTGACCATGATAGAAGCTCTAAGTTTTTGTGCAGACACAGACTACAGCTCTCCTCTGAATGTCCTACTCAGCTTCAGAAATCCATGCCTGAAAAGCAATCTTGAAAAACCTGTTAGACATCACAAGTACATCTTCATATATATATATAATTTTCTGATGCCCATGCAGGATGACATGAAAAAGCTGTTTTAGGGGTGAGATGTGAACCAGCCCATGGGGTTCCCATCCTGCAACTGAAATAGAGAGTATGAGAGCACAGCAGGGAGAAACATTTAGAAAGTAGGAGACAGCAAACAAACTGCAAGAACTGAAAGGGGTCATCACTCTCAGTGGAACTGATTTTTTTCTGTAATCACTATACCCTTAAATGGCTGAGTTTCTCATCTAAACTTCCATACATATAAGTGTTGTTGACTTTTAGTAACTTTAAATATTAATGCAACGTATTTGATGTTTCAAGCAAAAAAGTGCTTTTGTGGACTGTGATCCATTTTTTCCCTCCAAGCCATAAAGGTTACTGCTTGTTACCTTTATAAATGTGAACAACCCTTAGAATGGAGGATGTGACTTCCAAGTTATGTGTGAAGACCAGTGTAAGCAAGCTCCCACTGAGGGGGAGGGATGAAGAGGTGGAAACTCACACAAATAATATAGTGAGTGTTGGAGTACAAGGGATGGTTATCTTGAGCTCAAAGGCTTTCAGATCATCTTGTGTTGCTCCTTGCGCTCCCCCATCATAGTCACTTGGTTACTGATTTTTATTAGACATCTTCCTGCATTGTTTGACTCCAAGGTCTGTCTATAGGAAGGGAAGTAATAGAAGTCTGTAAGGAACTGTGCTTTTCCAGTGAGGAAAATTCTTAGAGGAGGAACTGTTCAGTCATATGCAGACAGGTCTTGCCAGTAGTCCCTGAAGCACAGTGGAAAAAATGTCTGAAATTATTTGTCTAGCAGCCTTCAGGTTTGTTATTCTGCATGGAGGGTCCGGGCTTGGGGAAAGATGCAGTGAGTTCCAGATTTTGCTTCCAGATCTTCTTTAGAAACAGAAACTTTCAGGAGAACCATTTTTCCATCCCCAGTCACTCCATGTTACTCAGAGAAGAGGCTCCATGTGTGGGTGCCAAGCCAGCTGATTTGGGGATGGGGATATATGCCACTGCTGGACTCTTTTTATTTTAACAGAGATGATAAAGGACAGGAAAAATGTCCATAAGCCTGTTCACACATCATTTTCTACTGTACCTTTAAAATTGAAGGTACAGGGACTGAACTTTTAATTCCTCCAGATGATGGTGCAGTAGGCTGTAAGGACAAAGATAACTGAGTATTTCCTTAAGGACTCTGGTTTTGATAAAGCTTCAGCAGCATTGAGGCATGTAGCTCTGCCAGGGAGTGGGGGGTGGGGGGCACTTAGCTACAAAAACAGCTCACACAAACAACCTGGGTTTTATTTCTTCTGCCTTTCAGTTTCGTGTCCGGACACTCCTTCAACCATCTCAGTTTGGGGGAGAGGCCTGTACTGAGCCGCTGGTAGATTCCCGCCCGTGCTTCCCAACTAAGCTCTGCAACATAGTGGAAGTTGATTGCAAGAATAAATTTCAGTGTGAAAGTGGTAATGATAATCTTCATTGCATAATTGTTGCATTAGCAGATTGTCAAAAGATTAGACACTGAGACAAAAATGTCAAGATGATCCATATATATATATATATATATATTCCATGAACAAATTTCAAGGAAAAGATGTAGGGAGAAAAGTCTAGTTAAGAACTTCATATGTATTAGTAGCAGCTTATGTCGGCAGTTTCTTCTGTAACTAAAAGTAATTCAAGTGCAATCTCTAGCCTGAGATGTCAGTATGAGCATGATAGCTAGACAGTACCACTGTTCCAATTTCTTTGCATAAATTTTTCATGTATAAACATATCCATGTAGCCATGTAGTTTGTCTGAATATAAACTCATTATTTTAATTAAATTTGTGGGTATTTCTTGTTTGCTTCAATTTAAATATGCCTGATTAGCCTCAAAATAGCTTTATCCACATATCCTTTTGCTAAAACTTAAATTAAGCCTTTGCAGCTTCAAAGCAAGGCAAAACTGGCAGAACCGAAACAACCGTTTCTTATTGGAATAATGTAAGCTTTATACTGCTTTGCTGTCAATTCCTATGGCAAGTTCACCTCTTTACTAGGGAAAAAGACAGTCTGCCCTTTTCTGCATTCAGATATGGCGAATCTTTGCATAAAGTTTCTTGCTGTTGTTGTTTCTCTGGTGCAGGTCGCTGTATTGCAAAAAAATTGGAATGTAATGGAGAAAATGACTGTGGGGACAACTCTGATGAAAGAAATTGTGGGAGAAAAAAGACTGTATGTAACAGAAAGTATGAAAGCATCCCCGGTGTGCATTTAATAGGCAGTGGGTAAGCCAGCTCTGCTTATTTTTCATTAATTTGAGATTGTTATCTTACTAATTTACATAAACAAGACAAACCCCAATTAGCATGTGACAATATCCCATTAAAACAAACAATCTCTCAAATTAAAATTAACCAGAAATTATGAAAATGCAACCAAGCCATCAGGCTAGGATTTGCCCACTGCATCTGCCAGTCCTGCTCTGCACTGCTGGTGCACTAGATAAAGAGCTGTCAGGGAGCACTGCAGCCTGAGTGACCCTTCCTCACTCATGTCAATGATAGCATCACATACTGGCAACTTCCAGCTCAATGAGGCCAAGTGCTTGAGAAATTTTGAGGATATTCTACAGTTTTTCATTTGTCTATGTTACATTACGCTAGATACCATTCATCACCTCTTCCAGTTTAAGTAGTGTAGAACCTAAACAATTGCAATTTTTAACTAAATTTTGAACTCAGTGCACTCTGGTAACATCACTTACAGCAGAAATGGACAACTGCTTCTTCCTTTTCCCAGGCCATTTTTTGGTGTTTCTCTGCTGAAGAGTGACTGTTTCATGCTGACACTTGGGTTATTTAGAGGGTCAGGCACTGCTGGAGAGTAGGAAACAGGATTGCTACTACAGGATTTTTCAGGTGGATTCAGTGTGAATGAGAAGTTCTTGTAGAAGAATTTCTTTCAAAGAAGTAACATAAGCCAGATGCTGTTTCATTCAAACCCACAAAATCTTGAGTGCAGCTATATACCATTAAATGTTTCAAGTTTGAATGTCTTTCTGGGATTGTCTAATCTCAAAATATTTTTTGTTAGATTTCACATTCTGGCAGGAGAGAGCCGAGGGGAAGTCCTTGGCAACTCATTCAATGGGGGACAATGCATAACAGTGAAACATAACGAGACAAGGAAATCATACCGTGTTCCTGCGAACCTGGAGGCTGTCAACTTTCAGGTATTCTCAAACAGCGACTCCTTGCTGAAAAACCATTGCCATAATCATGATCCAGGGTATTCACTCAAGTCTTAGGTGGTAATATGTATTTTAGGACAAGATTTCTCAACCTGGTGAGGCCTGAACATGCTTCAGGTAATGTGTGAAAATAGGATAAATAGAGTAGTCAGTTGGCTCTACTCACACCTTTCAGATCTGTGTTTATTCACTGCATCATATACCAGAGTCAATATGATTAATCTAGGCTTCTCTCCTGCTTCCTCATGACCATGGCAATGTCTTTGTTCTGACCTGGTACCAAGAGCCTTGCTCCTAACCATGACATAATCTGGCCAGAGGCTTGCTCAAGTCCAAAGTTCATGTCAGCATCACTGCTGTATCCTCACAGTACTGGTGGCTGTGCTGCCTCCAGCTTCCTTGGGACACAGTTCGTCCCTGAACCATTTCAGCCCCTCAGTCGTGCCTGTTCCCTGTCCAGCCACTCCACAGAGCAGTGAGGAGGCAGACACTGCATCTGGGAGACAGGAAGACAAGAAGTATCCAGTCTGGGGATGAGTCTCACAGGACAGACCAAGGACAAAATGAACCTACAAAAAATCTGGGAACCACTGAATTTTTTAGACCTGGTATTTTAGGCTTTTAGACACTGATACTTAGAAAATACTTGAAATACCATGCTTAGGGCACAACATCTGTTTGTGCATATATCAGCAGGCCCTGTCTGAAGGCAATAGATACTGAACTGGGAAGGATGGAATCAGGGTATGAAAAAAGCTCAACTAAGAGATGAAATCTGAACTGCTGATTTTTGCCATGAATGCTGTGATGTTTTAGTATTACTTTAACAGAAGTAACTGAACAAAGAACATCCTACTGTGTTCCATGGAAACTGAAATTAGATTGGTCATGACATGTAAGTTTTGTCAATGAGGGTGAAAAATTGCAGTATGCAGAAATATTCATCAGGTAAAACCAATTTTGATTTGTCCACGTATCTTTAAAGCTGTGAGGATTATTAAATTACTGATGTCCATTTGCAGAACTGTTAAGGATTTCTGAATCTCACGTCTCTCAGTTTGAGAGTGCATCTCTATATTCTAACATTTGGAGCTGACTTCAGTATAGGCGAGTTACTGGATCATGCTTTCTTCTTGAAACTCCAGTGTGTTTTTATGCAAAAACATATGACTTCTTGGGGAATGGAAGTGTACTGGGGAAATGGACCACCTCACCTCCCAAGGTCCTTAGCAGCCCTATGAATCAAACATGTCTAAAGGAGGGAAAAAATAATCATTTAAACACCCACAGAGATTTGCCTGAGTTTTGGGAAGTGAGTAATTTCTGAACTGATGATAAAGTTGTCTTTGAACTTTGCAAGGCAGCACCACTGTGGTTTACCACCTTAATCAGACAGTTTGCTCCTGGTTCTTCTCCACTTATCCTTAGTCCACCTTGTCTAGAGCCCTGGTCATTCATCTAGTTGGGAATTAAGAAGAAAGGACAGAAAACATCACGTTCTTTGCCTTGTACAATATAGAAGCCATGGGACTGGGACTTAGTCATAGTGTAGACATAGCATGAAGGTCTGACAGTCTCTGAAAAGTGTGTTGAAATGCTTGATGAAAATTATTCCTAAGCTTTGAGCCATGGGGGTGGGGAATTTTAGAAGAAAGTGTTACACATTTTTCTTTTTTTAACTTATATAAATGCCTGTTATTCTACTTCTTACCTTGTATTCATCTTGCCTATTAACCTTTCTCTGCCTCATTTTGTGTGTTAAGAACAAGATTTTAGCTTATTTCTATGTCTCAAATAATCAGGCATGTTTTTTCCATAAAAAAATCAAGAATTCATTGCTTAATATATTTCTGTTTTGAATTATTTGCACAAATGTGCTTTGCTTTACTGAATCTCCAGGTAATGGATGAAGAGGATGATGTAATAACAGATTTCTACAATGATTTAACTGGCATGGTTGATGGTGTTGATAGACATAGTTCATCTGTTCTTCATAGTAAAGGATCTTCTGGTATCCCATTTATATTCTCAAAAAAGTCACGGGTTACAGTCACATCATCTTCCTCCTTCAAGAAAGCCATTGAAGCCTCACAAGAAAAGGTAATTGATTGTTGCCTCCAATTTCTTCCTTTCGTTCAATTTCTGTCTGCTCATTTCAGAACTGACCTACCAAAGGCTACTTCCCTTATCAAAGTATTGGCATTACATTTAAAAAAAAATACTAGAAGCACACATTAAAAAGTTCTTCTGATACATCTGTTCTGATAAAATTAGAATGAATCTTTTACAAAAATATCAGTCTTAATATTCAGATTTCCTGTGATGGAAGTTTACTACAGGTTGTGCTATCTGGTCCTAGTGGTTAAGCAACTTGACTGCCTAAATAGTCCATTACTTCTAGTTTGAATACAACTATACTGAAGTTTCAGCTACTGGGATCCTGTTTGCTTTCATTCCTCTATACAGATCAGGCTGTTCTTTTGTACAACTGATAAGTTTATTTTGGTGGGATGGTGGCTTCTTATTGGCTTAAACCCAGAGGAAAAATACTTATTGAAATACTAATTTAAATGAAACTTTCATCAGAAGACTTTTTGGATGTACGTTTGTTTTCAGCATTGTTATCATGAAATCCCAGAAACCCACCTGAAATAGTCAATAGCTGAGTCTAGTGTTGGCTAAAGATGACAGGGCTTAAAATCCCTTCTTACTGTATCCATAGCAGGAGTTTTAACTTGGATCTTCCTCATCTTCTCAACCGCATCATATGGAAAACCTCTATATTTATCTCTGTCTGTGTAAATTTTATTTATGTCTGATTGTAGATAGATGTATACTTATGTATGTTTGAGAGATCTATAAATGAATTTGCAATAATTTCTTAAAACAGAAGTCCATATAGATCACTTAAAAGGAGGGGGAGCTTAACTGGTCTTTGGGAGGTCAGATTTAGACCTATATATTAAACTGTGTGCAGAAGGATTTCACATGAGCATCCTAGGTTCTCTAGAGGGGCCCAGCCACTTGAAAGGTCATTCATTTTTCTATATTGGCATGAAAGCAATATGAAAGCTTGATATTTTTAAAGTTTCTTTTTGTTTACCAGAAAATTTTTAGCTAAGCTGACTGGTCCTCTAGTATGTCTTCTTGGTTTCTGATCCTTTAATCACAGAATCCTAGAATGGTGTGGGTTGGAAGGGACCTTTAAAGGTCTTCTAATCCAACCCCCCTTGCATCAGCAGGGACATCTTCAACTAGATCAAGTTGCTCAGAGCCCCTTCCAACCTGGCCTTGGATGTTTCCAGGGATGGGGCACCTACCACCTCTCTGGGTAACCTGTTCCAGTGTCACACCAGCATTATTGTAAAAAGAATCTTCCTTATATCTAGTCTTAATCTACCATCTTTTAGTTTAAAACCGTTAGCCCTTGTCCTATTGCAACAGACCTTGATAAAATTCTGTTCCCATCTTTCTTATAGGCCCCCTTAGAGTACTGAAAGTCTGCAATAAGGTCTCCCAGGAGCCTTCTTTTCTCCAGGCTGGACCACTAAAACTCTCCCAGCCTTTCCTCAAGGGAGTGGTGCTCCATTCCTCTGATCATTTTTGTGGTCCTCCTCTGGACTCACTCCAACAGGTCCATGTGTTTCCTGTGCTGAGGGCTCCATAACTGGACACAGTACTCCAGGTGGGGTCTCACCAGAGGGGAGTAGAGGGGCAGAGTCACCGCCCTCAACCTGCTGGTCACGCTTCTTTTGATGCAGCCCAGGATACAGTTGGCTTTCTGGGCTATGAGGACACGTTGCGCATGTCCAGCTTTTCATCCACCAGTATCCCCAAGTTCTTCTTTGCCAGACTGCTCTCAATCCCTTCATACTCCTGCCTGCATTGATACCAGTGGTTTCCCCAATCCAGGCTAAGGACCCTGCACTTGGCCTTGTTGAACGTCATGAGGTTCACATGGGCTGACTTCTCAGGCTTGTCCAGGTCCATCCCGTCCCTTAGGCATGTCAACTGCAACACTCAGCATGGTGTCACCTGCAAGTTTGTTGAAGGTACACTTGATCCCACTATTACTGATGAAGATACTAAAAAGTACTGGTCCCAGTACAGGAAAGATTATTAAAATGAGACTGGAATATTATCTAGTAGCATTCATCATAAAGTGCTTTCCTAATCTTGCCCATCCTAGTCCATGCTGTTATTTTTATATACTATTTTCTTCACTTTTTTTGTCACAGAATCCCCATGCAGTAATGTCAAAGGACTTATGAAGGCTCTGTATCAGAATTTGTGTCCATTGCCTTAGCCCATGTTCCCAGTATTTCTGACAGCAGTTAGTTGAGTTGGACTGCTTGAACTACAACTCAGAAAATGATTGCTCAAAGATAGGAAGCCATCTCCATCCTTGGGAATGTCAGGCAGGGACAGATATGATTCTGTGGTAACTCTGCTCATAAACAGAGTTAATATCATAATATTCGAGATGAAAGATTACTTAATTGTTGTGTTCAGGTGAAAGCCTGCCTTGTTAGAAAATTTCCAATTAAAACTACTGGCTTCAACATCAGTCCAGCTCAGATTGTGTTTTGTTGGTTTTTGTCAATGGTGTAGTTTATAAAACAAAACCCCTGCTCATTGCAGTGAGCTTGGACTAGATGATCTTTCAAGGTTCCTTCTGTGGGCTCGGACTAGATGATCTTTCAAGGTTCCTTCCAACCCAAACTATTCTATCATTCTAAAACTGAACTTGAGTACTCACACTTGATTTAGACTAGGGTTTCTTTGGGAATAATCATCCCTGATCTACTAGTATTTTGTATTAATACCTGATACTCATGTGTACACCTTGATACAGCCACCAATGTTTACTACTATAATTAAACATGTACCCAGAAATGACTGAAGACTTTGGAATCCAGTTTCCTGGTTTGTTCTACAAGTGTGTGTGCCTCAGGGATTTAACATAGAAATCACTGGGTTTGACAACTGTAAGCTAAATTGCTAGTAATAAAAGCACATAATATACGCTTAGTGACAGAAAATGCAAATGCAAGATGCCTGTCAAGCAGAAATTCATCTTTTGGATGAACTTCATCTTTTGCATAAAACTGAGGCTTTAGAACCAATATTGGCAAAAGTGGCCTGCAATTTTGTGTGTCATAACTGTAATGTTAGTTGGCACAGCTGAAAATTGAGGATTAGAACCTGAATCTTCTGCAAATCCTAAAAATGGTCTTACCACAGGGAATTTTAGGAGTCCAATATTATCTGGGCATTTTTACATATTTTACACATTTTTACTATTTCTTCCGTTCTTATTCTCACTGCAGCAGAAAGCTGAGTATGCTTAGCTTATTTTCCAATGTGCAGATGAGAGAACTGAAATGAGCAGTGCTGTGCAGAACAGAGAGCTGAGGTCCAGCTTATGTGTTGCAGTCCTGGCTGGAAGAAATCCCGGTCTAGATGCATCCTTGTGTCTTCTTTTGTCAGTAATAACTAATGATAGGACAAGGGGCAATGGTTTTAAACTGGAGCATAGGAGGTTCCATGTAAATATCAGGAAAAACTTTTTCACTGTGAGAGTGACAGAGCACTGGAACAGGCTGCCCAGGGAGGTTGTGGAGTCTCCTTCACTGGAGACATTCAAAACCCGCCTGGATGCGTTCCTGTGTGATGTACTCTAGGTGACCCTGCTCTGGCAGGGGGGGTGGACTAGATGATCTTTCATGGTCCCTTCCAACCCCTTAGATTCTGTGATTCTGTGATTCTAAGCCAAGTGATCTTAGGGACAAGAGTGAAGTAAAGCCAACCTACCAGCAGCAAAATTCAGCAGAAGAACCTGTATATAAATCAGTAAAACATTATTTATAATGGACCTTTCCTATCCACTGACTGGTCATTTGCTCCAGTTTCCTGTCCCTCCTTTTGCTCTTGATCTCTTTGCTTTGGCCTTATGCCATCAGTTTCCCTTTTTACGTTATAAATCTCTTCTTTCAGTATTTTCTATTCCTCTCCTTTCTATTTAAACTCCCACATAAGCAGCCTCCAGTATTGCAAAGATATATAAATTGTTTCAAAAACATGAATTTTTTCTAAATGTAAGAGGTGTTTCCAGTTTTTGAACTCCTTTTTTATTGCCTCTCACGTTAGCAGCCTGAAACTTGGACTCAATGAGATTTTTATCCCTGTAGTTTAATTTTATTAGACTGACAAATTGTGAAACTTCATAATGGTGAGTTAGTATCCAAAATACCCAATCACCAGACTAGTTGCAAATAAGTCATGGATGTTTATAAGGTGAAGATTTTCCTCTGAAATTTTTGTTTGTCTTATTAATTGCTGGCATATTTGTATGCCAGGAATCCTTTTGCTTTCTGTTTGGTAGGTGCTCAGGGAGTCCTAATCTTTGTTGGAATGCTATATATTCCCACAACATAAGGCATAATGAACATTGTCCTCAAGAACCTCAAAGGCCTCTTGGAAAGTCCAGGGCTTGTTTGTTCATGGTTAAATCAGCATGATACACAGGATTTAGTTATTACAATGTATCTCAGGTCATGCTCTTGGCTCCTCTACTTGCTGCAATTAACTACCTACGAAGGTGCTAAGACTTCCCTTTTCTTATTTCTAGAATTCCCAATTCATTAGAGTTCATAAAGTCATTTCTGTTGCAAACTTCACAATGAAAGAGTCAGATCTGCAGCTCTCAGACGTCTTTCTAAAAGCACTTAACCACCTGCCCCTGGAGTACAACTATCCTTTATACAGCAGAATATTTGATGACTTTGGCACTCATTACTACACCTCTGGGAAGATGGGTGGTTCCTATGACCTCCTTTATCAGTACAGCTCTGAGGAATTGAAGAACTCGGGTATGTAATATTTTACAACTCAGGATTTGTTTTACTAGCTCACAATATCATGATCTGTTTACCAGCTTTCCTTATCACTGTTTTTAGGTCTTATACCACATAGTAAGCTCCCCAACAGAAAAAATATCATTTAGACTTGTATAAACCTAGGAATTACTCACACTGCCTAAGTATAGAGCAAGAAAAAATTTTTGCTCTGTATTGCCTTAATTTGAAATGTTCAAGAGGCTGCTTGCTTAGTAAAGGTCATTGTGTTCAGGGAAACTTCTCAAGACCTTCAGATCAAAACCAGGTACCTCCAGGAAAAGGTGTTCCAGCATACCTCAGTGTGGGACTGAGGTTTGAGAGGTATAAGTGATACTTTTTGGGATATAGTCATTAAAGTTGTTGGTATTGATTAAAAATTAAAACTATTCCCAGGACTGACAGACCCTCAAAATGAAAAAACTATACCACAAAAGTGGAAATCTAAGGTTAAAAGATGTGATCCTTGATGCCACTGCTGTAACTTGCATGGGTATGGGAGGGTACCTAAATGGGATGGTAAATGTGACTCTGTCCAACGCTGGGGGCAGGAGGTGCCTGCAGTAGTGAAGTCTCCAGTGGTGGGTGAGTAGCAGGGAGACTTGTGATGGCTCACCTCCATGTGGGACCCTGGAGGAATGGTGCGGTAATATAACACAGTTCTACTGATGAAGCTGCTGCTCTGTGGCATTTCTAGGCCTGTCAGAGGAAGAATCAAAGGAGTGTGTCCGAATAGAAACAACAAAACGTGTGCTCTTCTGGAAGAAAAAGAAAGTCAGTACCAGATGCATCAGAAACAAGATGACTGTGAAACATGAAGGTGACCATGAAAAGAACAGAGCCCATGTCCCATTACTTACTCTGAGAGATACCATTCCCCTCAGCTAGGTGCCCCAGGTGGCCTCCCAGCTTTATTGAATTACAGATGCTCTTCCACCACTGTCAGAGGAGCCAGTGTCTCACTTTTAGTCTCTGAAGCAAGCACTGAAACATACTCTTACTTGTGAAAGTAATTATGATTTAGAAGAGCTCTTCCTTTGCTCTAGAGCACCACTGTTGGGGATCCAGTGGCACTGGCTCTTCCAGTCAGTCAGGGATCTAACAAACATTACCTGTAGCTATGGGTCCAGGGCCATGCATGCTGAACTGGGAAATGGGCACAGCTAGAAACATGTGATCACAACTGGGTCCCTGATCTTCTGTAAGTATTGCTCAGGGCTCACTGAGAGAGTTAGGCAGCAATGACATCCCCCCCTTCCCCTTCCCCTTCCACCTTCTTCATGCCAAGCAGACATCTAGGTGCAGGAGTTCCCTGGCAATGCCAGAAATGTGACTCAGGAACTGCAGAAAGCTGGTGCATTTTCTGCAAGAATGACAAAAGTCATGTTCTGCATCACTAAACAGGAATTTCATCACCTCCACTATGTTTTTGTCCTCATTTTATGACCAATGTCCATTATTCAGGTGTTTACAGCTGAGACTAAAGATTCTACCTTGCAGTGTCTTCTTCTAGGAGAGCTTGCTGTATCCCCTGCATTTTCCACAAGTGTCCTGTGTAGCTCTGAATATCTCCTTGGCTGAGGTCTCAGACACTTCCATTTGGAAGACTAGGACAGGCTGCTGTCATAGCAGGGATTGTTCTGAACTTAGTCTTCATTCTTCCAATAGTAGCTTCAAAAAATTAATCTTACTATATTCTTTTATATCCTCTTACACTTTTTGTTAGAACTCTGTTGTTACATCCTCTGTCTTTGGAGGCCCTGGTCTGACAATACTGTGATGAAATCCCCTTTCAGGTTCCATTTTGGAGTCAGCTGAACGGTCAATCTCCCTGGTAAAAGGTGGCAGGTCAGAGTATGCGGCAGCTCTTGCCTGGGAGAAAAAGGGTTCTTTTCCAGGACACACAATATTCACAAACTGGCTGGAATCAACAAAGGACAATCCCGTGGTGATTGACTTTGAGGTAAGAGGAGAACAAGAAAAACTTCGAATAGTTAAACAGTCACTAGTTAGCAGTTTTTCAGAGAGCTCTGCAGGTGTTTTGCCTTTTAGATTGGGATGAAGTGTGTGATATGAATGCACATTCATATGGACATAACAAAAACGTGCAAAACATTTATTAGTACTCCTTGTGCATGTTGGTTTATAAGCCACACCTGGTTTGCATCTTCCAAAGACAATGAGAGGATAAAGAAGGAATACAAGTGAATTACTCCTGCACCAGCAGGTGTTTAGGCAGGGGCAGTGGTTACTTACTGTTCAAGAAAGCAGTGCGTGGTGCTGGAAACAGTTTTTCCCTGTGCTCTTTCCTTTGTCAGGCCTGTGTTGCAAGGAATAACAGAGAGCTAAATGGAAACAAAACTTCAGTGTCCTGGTATCTCTGTCCTGCTCATTTCACATAGTGTGCTGGTGCTGACGTGAGTGCAGGGAGCTGCCCGGCCCATCGGCTGACACAGCAGCTGCTCATCAGCAGCAGTAAAGTGCTTGAGGCAAACAGAAAAACCTGCCTGAACACAGCATGCAGTGAGCTTTATCCCACTGCAACTGCTGAGATCCAGAGGCAGCATAGGAATGTCTCACATGGGAGGGACCAGGTGTCAGCAAACCCCTCATCATCTACAGTGTCCTGAATGTTTAGACAGGGTATTCCACTTGGTTGGTTTTCCACTTGCTCACAGAGCTCTAAATTAGGGAAATAAAAGCAACATAAACAGGATAATACAGATGTATAGCTCTGTTATGCTCCTTTAAAAGATCCATAACTTTCAACACGCTTGACTCCTGTGTGATATAGCTTCCTTTGTAGGCTCTAGTGACTTTAAAATTCTACAGTTACCCCCATCAAGACCCTGCTGTGTCTAGGTAACTGCTTACTAACTGGCTCTCTACCAGGTGTCTCCCATCATAGATTTGGTGAAGAACATACCTTGTGCCGTGACCAAACGTCACAACCTTAGGAGAGCCCTGAGAGAATACATGGGAAGGTTTGACCCTTGCCAGTGTGCTCCCTGCCCCAACAATGCCAAGCCTGTGCTTTCTGGGACGGAGTGTCTCTGCCTGTGCCAGGCTGGCACCTATGGCAAGAACTGTGAGACACGAGCTGCGGATTACAAATCAGGTACTTGGGGTGATGCCGTCATGATGTAAATATGGTCCCTCCAGTATCTATTTGTGAAAGATGAATCTGACATAACCTCCCATAACCTTCCTTCTGACATAACTCCCATGCCCATGGCAGGGGAATTGGACTAGACGACCTTTAATGTCCCTTCCAACTCAAGTGATTCTGTGATTCCTTTACTAAATCCATAACACTTTTTACCACATGGTGATGTTCAGAAAGTATAAAAATAAAGGCAGAGTTAAAAATTAAAAATCTAACTGAATAGGCACAGCTCAAGTGAAATTGGAAGACATAGTAAAAGATTCCTTATCTACATAATTAAGGCAAAAGAAAATGAGCTGTTCACTTGATTCTTTAGTTTTCCCTATAGCCTATTATGCTTAAGAATAAATGGCTAATGGAGATAAATTTGTTGATTCCAATGTGAAAGGAAAACCCTGTTGTCTTAAGGAGAAGAAACATAATTGCCATTCTGTAGAATTTAAAGAACAATTTCATTCAAACAGGTTTTTGAATGAAATTGGCACTAGTGCCATACCTATGGAAAACAGAAGAAACTTACAGTATTATATTTATTATTACATATATTTATATTCCAGGACTAAAAGGGGACAGAAGGTAAGGTCATTTAGGCAGCTATAGGTCTCATTGTCTGACCCTGAAAAACATTTTCAAATAAATAATTGAAGATATTTCTTGAAGATAGAGATGAATGTAGAAAGTGCATTGCATGTAGAAAAGAAAGATTAGGTAAATAAAAAGTTTATATATGCTTCATGGTGACCCACACAAAACACCACAAGGATTAATAAAAGACTGTAGCATCTTTAGATTTAGATGTAGATTTGAGGTTTAGGCATGGTGTTAGATCTTGGATTTATTTAATAACTCATTAAATATTTAAATATCTAAAAAGGTTGTCAGCACCATAAAAACTCAAACATCTGTGCATACAGCAGAAGCAAAAAATAAGTTTCTTCTGAGTTTAAATGTTACTTATAATCAAAACTAAAAAGGAAGATATATTTTAGGGTTTCATGAAGCAGCTGGAATTTGGCTGACCATCTCTTAGGAAAAAATCACATTCTAGAGACAATCTACTTCCTTAACAGTAAAGATTTTAAATCCTCTGTAAATGGCTATTATGAATTTACCACCATCCATCTCATATGTGACCTTAAGAGAAATGCTGTGTATGGTACAGATCTATCAAAAGATGGGCTTTCTTTTATTTCTTGCAGTTGCTGTAGATGGACGGTGGAGTTGTTGGTCTGAATGGACTTCATGCGACACTTCCTTCAAAAGAAGAAGGAGCCGGGTGTGTAATAACCCCTCTGCGACGACTGATGGGAAGCCCTGTGAAGGTGAACGGGAAGAAGAAGAGGACTGTTATGTCTCTGTGCTCAAGGATAGGTAAGAAGATGGTAGATCAAAAGATCTTCACAGCCATATGTCAGAGTTAAGGAGCCCTCCAGAATGGCTTTCTGACTACCAAGGAGAAATAAAAGACAACTCTTTTGTCTGAACTTCTGTGGTGGAGCTGAGAAAAGGAAATGTCTGAAAACCTTTGCAATTTGCTTCAAGTTTGGATTTGTTAATTTTTTATTCTTAGAAAATAGCTGTTGAATTATATACTAAAGTGTGCATGTAGGTTTCTTACTCTGCCTTCCATGGCTTCTTGTTCAAAGTCATGGAGAGCTCATCTGCTTCCATTCATGGGAGTTTGCAGATTCTGTTTTTTTAATAACACATCCTCTTCTCTTAGAGGTTTAGGTCTGAACTCTTAGAGGTTTAGGTCTAAGGGAATTCCATTGAAACTACCAAGCTTTTCCTATTTCTGCTTGGAGTATGCCTGATATATCAGTTTTGCATGGTTTCAACTTAAAATTGTAACTCCAGTCCCAAACTGGCTAAGTTTCTTGCATCTTCAAGAACAAGGCTTTGTACAGATTCAGTTTTTCTACTGGAACCAGGAGCTGAGGCAGGATTTTCATCATCCCTGCTGTAATGACTACAGAGGAAATTCTCGAGTGGATAGAAGAGGATTAAAAGCAATGGGCTCCACGGTTCTTTGTTACTCATCTCACTTAAACACCATAGACTGTGCAGCTCCACACTCACAGACACCAGCTTCTCTTAACCACAGCCGGGTCTTGGTTATGCTATCTTAAACCCAAGCAAATTATGTGGACTCCTTAGAGACTTCCTCTGTATGCTGTTCTTTGCCACTTTTTCTTACTCTATAAACATATTTCATGAGTTACGTCCATAGAAAATGTAGCCCTGTACCTATCACTTTTTTAGTGCTCTCACAGTCTCCCTTCTATCAACACCTGCAACTTTTGACGTCCACCATATTTTATTTAGCAGAGTAAAGTTTTTTCACCATGACAGGGGCACAGGACATACTTGCAGCATTCCTACCCAAACCTTCTGACATTCTGCACTGTTATTTGGTGTCTCCGATGTTTAAGATACATCCTTGCCAGCAATTTTTCACTTTTCAGAGGTGCTCCTTGTATAAATGATGATGAAGCCAGAAGAGAAGAGGGTGACCTTACTGGTGAACCTGAGTCTGGATGCTCCAGGCCAGATGCACCGGAGAATGGCTTTATCAGGGTGAGCATGAAAAATGAGTGATACAGAAGAAAAGTGTAATACTTGCAAAACTAAGAAAGTTTTCAGCTTCTTTGCCACATGTGTCTGATACTCAGGCTACCTAATATGCTAGTGAGCATGTTGCTATATATGTGGCATGCTGTGGGACTCCAATTCACCAAAGTCCACCAGCAACTGAAGCAAAGGTGAGGTAAAATCCATTTCAAACAGTGGTCCTTGAATTCTTGTTTTGTAGCAATGGCATCAGTTAGTGCAGCTGGACAATCATTATATAAATGAGTGGATGACTCATACTTAAGAGTAGGAAAAGAACAAATTCATTATATCATATCATCAGGCTTTTATCATTGTTTCTTTTGACAATGTCTAGTCTTGTTGCCATAGATTTTTGAGGGGCTTTTTGTTTCTTTTTTTATAGAATGAAAAAAATCAGTATGCTGTGGGGGAAGAAGCTGAAATTGCCTGTGTGAGTGGTCATGTCCTCAGTGGCTACCAGTTCCTCCAGTGTTTGCCAGACCAAACCTGGAAGCAACAGCCTGTTGAATGTCAACGTAAGAAAGAGAATACTAATATAGCCCAACAACAAAACAGAAAAAACATTTAGCCCAGACATACAATAGATTTTAATGGAAGTTTTAACAGAAGAATCTGTAATGATATCTGAAATGATATCACTATTTTAAGAAGGTATTTCATGTATGGATGGCAAAAACCTATTGAGTCACTACATCGTTCTTCTTTCAATTCAGAAGTGTTAGTATTGTGTGCTTTGTAAGGATATTGTAATATTCAGTGCTTTAGAAAACCTCAGATGGATGCTGTGAGGTCCTTCTCTTGTCTACTTTTAAATACCTTTAACAACAACACTCATCTTTTGTTTCCAGACTTACATAGATATTCTTAAGTTGATGAGAGTTGTGCTGAAGAAAGCATACTTAGAGGAATTTGTTTACCATTTTTTATATTAAATGGATGATGTGTCTCTACCCACCAACACCCCCCAATAGGCTGCCTTCAAAATTCACACAATGAATCAATGCCTTGAAGTATTTATAGTCCAATGAAGAATCAAGGACCAGAACTGACCTGAGTTTGCTAACAGGAGAGATTCCAGAATTTTTTTAGAACTCAGTGCAATTTCATTTACTTAGCGTTCATCTTATAAAAAAAAATTTACCTAAATATACTTATGAGCTTTCTATTGCCATTTATTTTAATTGTTTTGTTAGTAGCTTCATTTACAAAATATGCTATTAATGCCATTCTTATTTTTAAACTGTAAAATTCAATTATTCATACTAGCATACATTAGAAATTCATTGTAATTATTTAGTGATTGAAAAATATTTCCGAAGACTATGAAAGTTCACTGAAAATTTCTGGACTTAATTATGTTAAATATTTATTAGTTTTGAATGTCAGTCAAATGTTTGGTGTTATTGAGTGCCTTCATGGCTCTTCAGATGAAGCATTATGGCTTGCTGTAAATATCTGCATATTATAAAACCCACAAGAGTTATATTTTTTCATATTTATTACAGCCTCAGCGTGCCTCAGGCCACCAACAACTGACAGTGTCACAATTTCCCCATTTAAGCAACAGTACAACATTGGTGAAACAATAAACCTGAGCTGTCGAGCTGGGTTTATAGTCACTGGTCAAACACAGTATACCTGTGGGAAAGACCTGTCCTGGATACCTCGTATTCTGAGCTCTATTACATGTGAAAAAGGTTAGTATGCCTGCAGATACTTCACTGTTTCTATACTGCTGATATTAACAGCATGATTTATTTTAGCTAGTTAGAACTAGGAGGTAGATGACCAGTTTTAGGATATTTTGAGACATGTTCATGAATTTTGGTTTTACTTTGTGCCCACCACAGTGCCATATAATTTCAGCCCCAAACTTCTGCATTAAGTTCAGATTTTTTGGGTGCAATGTACTGTACACTTCAATCATGAAACCGAGATACTGAAACTGTTTTCATAAAAACAAAACAAACCCCTGCTCTATTAACAAGACTTTATGAAAGTAGAGGAGGAGAATGTATTCTGTTGAAACTTCAGCTTCCCTTCTTGTATAGGATTTTCCAGTGTTTTTTGCAAAGACTGATGTATACTTGAAGAATCCCAACCACAGCATCTTTTGAAAGAGAGAAACATGGGATAAACAGAAATAAATCCATTTTAGGTTTTAAGGCAGGAGCCTAAGATATTTCTGTTCATTTTGTTACTAGTTACAATAACTCTCACTCTTCTGTTTCAGATGCAGAAACTGAAATTAGAGGTGTTTGCAAGCCAGGACAAAAGCAGGTTGGATCTCAGTGTGTTTGTATGTCTCCAGAAGAAGATTGTGGGTGAGTTAAGTACTTTCATCAGAAAAAGGACAGTCATTAGAAAACGTTAGAAAAAGAACAGAAGAAATTTCTTCACTGATAGACCAAAAGTCCATTGTGGCACAGAACAGGCAGAGTAACAAAAGACAACAACAACTCAGGGCTGCTCTGTGTTCAGATATTAGCCAGCTATGTCTCTGTATCCAAAATACAGTCCCATGTATAGACTATGAAATAAATGAACATTAACCAAATGGCACACCAGGACACATCCTTCTAACCTACATTACCATCTACTACTAGAGATCCCAGCTCTTCCTTTTCTTCTCTTTATTCCTCCAACTTCTATATTTTCACTGTCATAATCTTGCTATAATAGGTCATGCTACTTGTGTATGAGATTCACCTTTTTCAGATTAACTTGCTGCAAAATACACTGTATGTTTTCCAGAGCATATAAAAATATATGAGAGTTGGATTTACTGTCTCTTTACACAACATGACCTGTGCAGAGCATTGAGCCTTCAAGGGAATAGAGGGTTATTCTAGAGTATTTTTAATAAACGACTGGCCGGGGTGCAAGTGTGGTGTGGGGCTGGAGACAAGAAAGAGGAGTGCAGATTGAATATGAGCTGGGCTGTTGTAGAGCTGAAATCATTCTAACACAGAGTTCCTGTGTGACCACAGGCAAGTCCCTTTACATGGCATTCATCAAATTCATGTCAGTGCCCAAATAACTAGCTACTTTCTTTCTCTTGAGGGTCATCGGGTAGAAAGAGAAGCATGTTCAGAGGGTGATAGACATTGCCAAAAGTATATAGGCCAAATCCTCTGAAAACTAGAGAGGTTTTGTTGACTAAAGTTCAGGAGGCTAAACAGGGTGAGCTATAATGCTCCCTCTCTTTGGGAAATGACTAAGGTCCACAAAATAGTGCTGTTTGGAAATGCCTGTACTTGCTGGGAACAAATCCACTCAGGAACCAAGAGCAATACAGAAAGAAACTACAAGCAGCACGGCTGGGTTTGACTGTCATTGGTCCCAAACTAACTGTGCCTCAGAGGCAGTCTTGCACACACAGCTGCAGGGCTGCATCAACTCAGACAAGCCACTCCAGGCTTGTGGAAATATCCCATGTCTTGTGAAGGTAACAGCACCTCCTCTCTTTTGGTACAGGCACATGTCCTTCACCTCCCACCTGCTGGACAGGGGCCAAAGCTTCCTCATCTCACAGCACTATGCTGTATCAGGTCCAGGTCCTGCAGTAGCTGGGACAGCCTTAGGTCTTTAAACAGATATCCAACCTGTCCACAGCTTTGCTGTGTTTCCTCTGACACTGCTGGAGCATTTAGAAGCATGGATTTGTTCCACGGTTTGCTAAAATAAGTTTTCTTTTTTCCTTGGGACAGCCACTTCTCAGAAGACATATGTGTGCTAAATGCTGTTTCTGAACAGAATGTGACCAAGCCCAGCTGTCAGTATTCAGCTGAAACGTGCCTTGGAGAGCAGTCATTTCATTTCATGCATGCTGGCCCTTGCCATGGTGATTCCAACATATACTGGGCTATTGAAAGGGCAAAGCTCTCTACAAATAGCTTAAAGAAAGTGCCCTGTGGCTATGACACCTGCTATGACTGGGAGGAGTGTCCAGGTATGACTTTAAACTGGCAGGATTTATCCAACCCCTTGGATTTAAAAATAAAATGCTCCAAGGGTTGTCTGTTCCAAGAATGGGATTTGCAGGCATGGTGGTCCATCTGAGTAATTTACAGCAAGAATGTGGAAGTGTGGTTAGTTTTGTGTCCTTGCTACAAAGTGTTGCACTTAGATATGTGCCTTTTCCCTTAGGCACAAGTGGTGTAGTGTTGACACTTCCTATTAGTAATGCACAAAGGGATCTTGGAGATTAAAGGAACTTTTTCAGGAGAATTAACATTTGAATATTTATTCATAGAAATGTAGTCAGCAATGTTATTGCCCATTCACTGTGAGGCTACTATAACCACCAGTTTGTACTTCAGACATTAATTCAGACCACACCCTCTACAGCATATAATTATATTATGAAATAAAATCATTATAGTACTGAAAAAGCAAGACTGGAGCCATCAGACTTAATGGGATTTTGATGGTAAAATCTGCAAATACAATATTTGAAAACCATGTTTATTAAGAGTTTTAATGAACCAGCTAAGCTGGTGAAATCCCTAAGAGGATTATTTTATAAACACTGTTGTGCAACTTGGCTATTTACTGTGTAACTTAGTGATAAGAGCAGTGGGTTTTTCTGTAAATGTCTGAGGTGCTGGCTAAATTGCTTGCCAGGAAAAGCCTGAGTGACAGCCACACTCATTCCTTCACTTGCTTCCAGAGACAAACATGATCACACCTCATCACACCTTATCTACTTAAAATAAATAAAGCATCAGCAGTGTGAATCAATCCTAAAACTCTGGTTTGAAGACGCAAGATCTGCAGCACAGGATTTAAAGTAGGTGGCTGTAAAATTACCACATGAGATGTTGATCCTCATGGGGCTGAATCAGGTGTACCCCTCAAGGAACATGCTGTATTGGAGCCTCTAGGCACCTCGGGGTCCTGGAAAGGTGGTTCTAATTTCAAAAACAACTTGTCTTAATTATTCCAAAGCCCCTAAGAAGCCCAGAGCTATGCCCATTGTAGAAATATCTTAAAGCTGGATTCTGTGCCAGCACCTCAGTGTTTTTCTTTCAAAATCCTACAGAGGAGCCCTATTCAGTGAGGAAAAGCGAGAGAGGAGAAAAATACATAAAATAAGTTTCATTGAGGGGCTCAAGATGTTTGAATTGGACTTTCCTCCTCTCCATCTCCACAAAAGTACTCTTTCTCATGAGTGTGCACAAACATTTAGGAAATTGAAGTTTTGGTTTTCCTGAGAATGAGTAGTTGTATCAACACAGAGCCAGAAGATACTGTTGTACCATTTGAAAGCAGCTAAATACATGAAAACATACATTTTTCATATGTTTTAAGAAATTGAAAACAGAAACTTAGTTTCCTCCCTAGGAAATTTCTGGGAAAGGCCAGAATCTGATTAGATTAGAAATGGGTAATGAAATAATCAGCAGGACTGAGCTTTACCACAGGCCAGCAGCAGGTAGCTTAGCATTCATAAAGAAAGCTTAAATGAAATAAGAGCTGACCCAATATGGACCTTAAGACTCCATTTCACAGCAACATTTTGTGCAAGGATAATTTGAAACAGAAAGTTAACTTAATGTCTTTTTGTTTAGAAGAAAGGTCAGGGAAAGTCAATGGATAAAAATAGATACCTGATTTCTGTTTCTGCATGGGCCACTGCAGCAAAAGCTGATAGTTAAAACTGCTTTTATATCTATTCCTCACCCCCTACCCTATAGTGTATGTGTTATAGGCTTTTTGTAACCGATGTACCACAAACCCCCTATACTGTTTTTCCCTGTTGGACTTTGAAATGTTATCAAATTATAAAATATGTTTTTATCCATGACTTTTGCAGCTAAAATTCCAATGCTTTTATTTCCAGAGACACAGACCCAGTGCTCCTGCCTGATGCCTTACCAGTGCCCTAAAGAAGAGAGCCGCCCACAGTGCATATTGGATTCAAGAGGGAGGAGAAGGACAGTCAGCCTTTGCACATTGGCAGCCATGAAGTGCGCTGGCATCAAGCTGGAGGTGCTGGAGGAGGGTAGCTGCCTGGAGTAACCCGTCAGCTCTCCTGACAGCCAACGTGATCATCCCACCTTGTACAGGCTGAGCCACTCTAGGGAAAACTTGGCTGGTTATGAAAGGACAAGTAGATCAAAAATAAAGGATGACAAAAAAGAAATAGAGCTCATGTCGTGAATTTTTGGGAGAGGGGTAGCAGCAGGCTTTTTTTTTGGTCTGAAAATGACCTGAGGTGTGAGATATAGGGACTGCTCTCACTGCTGGTAGCTTTGTGGATGTACAGAAGGAGGGAGGGGATCAGACGGCAAGGGAGAAAGTGAAGCATTGACTCTGGTCTCCTCTGGTGCTGGATAAGACTTCTTCTTTCCTCCACGATTTGTTGTTCTGTTGTGACTGCTGTACATGCTGATCATCTTGATGGCTGAGTACTGGCTGTATCATTCAGGTAAGCAGACTTCAGCATCATTGCACATTCCCTCTGACACCTAATGGTGTCATGAAGGAGACTACCTGTCTGGGCACTCCACAGTATAAATTCAGGGAGAAATACAAAATACTGAAAACTACAAATATGCAATGATTGAGTGAAGTCTTCAAAACCATGAGATTTTAAATCAGAGTAACTGAAGGGAAGAAATGTTTGCTTTCTGGGTTGGTTTACTGGTTTCAGCCTTAGACACTGTTGAAGATTTTTATGATACACCTTGAAGTGAATTAAACACACGTTCATGCTTAAATATAAAAGAAAAATTTAATGAACAATGCATTGGGCAAAGTCCTACTGTAATACTATGTGGTTCTACGTGGAGTCTGCAAAGATGTGTAACAAGCAGATTCCTTAAATACACTTGCACCAGCACCAATCCTGAGAGCAGTTGCATGGAGCACCTCAGCCTGGCATTGGGTCCATCCCCCAGCCCAGCTCTGCTGCCCAAAAGTGGCCCCTGAGCTTGGGTCTCTGTGTGGTCCCATTCCAGGATGGCTACAAGACCATATTGATACTGTTTCTTATTTGATCAGGAAGGGAAATTTCACTTCCTTTCAAGGAGTTGTTCTTTCTCTGGCATTTCTACTTTCAGCTAGCTTAACTCCTTCTTGTAGTTGGGCCTTCTTGCCCTCCAAGCCAGAAAATTCCTTGGTCACAAATTACCACTGCTGATCAGTTACAACTAGAATTTCCCCTTCAACACTCAGAATTTTACAAAACTGAGGATTAGAAACCTGCCTTCCAAGAAAGGGAAATCTGAAAATTGCTTTCTTTAACCAGCAGTCAGCAGAACCATGAAAATCAGGGGGAAAAAAGCATGAGTAGTATTCATTGATGAATAACCTGTCCTAGGTATAAGTGTCACACCTTGCTAAGGTCAAGGAAGAACCACTTGGAAGCGGGAAGTGGGCTGGGTGTGAAATGATTATTTTTCCACCAGGGAGGTATCAGACCCCAATACTTGGAATGTTGCCAAGTGCACTAAGTCAGCGGCTAGTGTCAACTTGATGGAGGAAAAGGAAAAGAAAACAATCCTGCCACTAAATGCAATAAAGCATTATGTTTTCTTGCTTAAAATGTGCAGTAAAAATTATTATAAAAAAAAGATAGGCTTGTCTTTGTAGTTGTATAGCTGTTTCTTCCAACTGAAGATACATGTTGATGATGGTCAGGGAGAGGGTTGCAAATCTGATTGTTCCCAGATTGTTTCTTAGTGTCCTTATTTCTTTTTGCTAGTTGCATTCTGTGGGGGAATAATCACTCAAAATGGCTATATGTGCCTTCTGCACCCTCAACAATCAATGAAGGCTTCCTGCTCCTGACCCTCTAACCTTAATACTAGCTTTTCTTTACAGGACTCTGATTACAGTGTGACTGTCTAGCAGTGTTTCTGATAGGAGAAATTTTTTTCCCCTAACACTTGTCACCATGATAAATTGCCAGATTAAGTTATTTCCTGGTAAACAGAGGCGGCTGGGAGTTCTTTGACTGCCCTTATTTCTCCAGCACCTCTGGTCTCAGAATGTTTGTGTGCTATGCAAGTGGTCATGCTAAGGCTTGCACTGTTCTCTCTTGCTGATGGGGATAACTTCTGTAGTTTTTGTTTTAAAGTTGAGCATTATGACCCAGCATTATTTTTAATGCAGCTGAGCATTATCTGCCACTCACTGATAAGGTGGTGATTCACCCATAAACTGAATACAGAGGAAATCTTCAGCTTGCTGAAATAAGTGAGAATTTTGCTGTTGGCCTAAGGAGGGTCAGGGCTGTCCTCACAAGGACTTTGAGTTTGTTGTTATGGTCTGTAACAGGGGTTCTCAACTCTCATATTAAAGACTACAGCTCTTTAGTTTCCTGCAACATCTATCTTTTCCTTGGATAAGCTCTCCTTTTCTACTGTGTAAACTTATATTAAGTATAGATAGAATTTTCTTGTTCACTGATGACGGGCAATGCTGCCCCTTCTTCACCATTGTAAGATCTAAGTAATGTGATCTGGCTTGATGGATTATTGTCTTGGGTCATAAATTGTAACTGTGGAAGATGAAGCAAACCTGAACTGAATCTGTCAGGGTAATCAGGGTCACAGCGACCTTACTGAGTCTCAAAGGACAGCTTTCTCAGTAATGCAGCCTCTCTACTGCACAGAAAAATCCCATCTATTTGTTCTTAATGTCAGAGAGGAGGCATTATCCAAAATGAATATAATAAGCCTTTCCACTGGCGCAAAGTTCCATACAAAAGCCCAGCATATCTGATTTTTCACTAGCCCAAGAGTATGTGAAGTAGAATACACTCACCACAGTGGCACAGCTGAGGCAGGATTCATAGGCTGGACAATTAGCAGCTGCTGTTGTGGGCTTCTGTATAAATAGTTATTGCAATTGTAATATAGAATGCAAAATTTGACCAAATATAGAAAATAATTGAATATATATATATATACACACACACTGTCTGTTATAATGTTTATCTTTATGCCAACTCAGAAAGGGGTAATTCAGAGTTTCCTTCATGGGTTTGAAGATAAGGCAGATGTATACATTTAAATAGTAACCAAAAAATTTTGCCAAATATTCCTGTTACAGCTATGGGACAAAATATCTTGTATTCAGTGTTGGGAGTCCTGGTGTCTTTATTTCAGCTGCTATGTGAGAGGTAAACATCACTTAACCTGAGAATTTGGTGCAAAATACGTCTGTGACTATTAAATGCTAAGTTGCTAGATGCAGTGAGCAGTGTAGAACACGTACCAGAGCTTTTACTCATGTCACTTTCCCAGTAAGTGATAAACTAGAGATTATCTTGGCCAGTTTTTCCCTCTGGGTTCCTGCAGAGCTCTCTGCTGTCCAGCGCACACCTGGGTTTGTACACCAGGGAATGCAGGGACGCATCTCCATCAGCAGCATAATTTTTGGTATGCATGATAGTTCCAGCTCAAAGTATTCAGTTTATGCATTTAGAGGAAGAGATACATCATCTTTTTCCTCAACCAGATATCCCTGAGCAGTAGGTTTTGGCTAGTTGCTTCAGAAAACTTCAGGAGGTTTCAGCTATATCTGCAACAGAACTGACTCAACTTTGCTGGTGGAATGTCATGGAATAAAGATGCTAAAACAAATATTGTTTATAAGTTGAAACTTAACTAGATTTAATAAAGTCTCTGCTGAGAGGTGTCAATTTTACTATAAGGGATCTTTCAACTGGCTCACAAGGCTCTGTGTGTTCATGTGTGGGTAGGTGTGAAGATTTCTGACATGGAGTTGTTTGGATAAGCTGATATTCCTTCCTTGACCCTAAAGGTGTATGTCTGCATCTGAGCTAATAATCTTTGGCTGTTCTTTTAGTCAGTGGAGCAGAGAAACTGTCCCTTAAAGGACAGGATTTCTGTCTTCTTAGGTAAACGTCTAAAAACAGGCCAGATGAGTCATGCCCTCAAGGTGCCTGTCTTCCTCAGTTGACTGTAAAGGAAGCTAGGGGGTGAATAGGTTGGATACAAATATTTATGTTAGAGATGTCTAAAATCAGATTAAATTAATCCTATGGTTTTCATTTTTGAAATTGTGTGTGTATATATAGATTTAAAATATATTAATATATATACACTTCTAAGATTTAATTTCCAGCAATGGATTGTTTGTCTTCTAGATCAGTGCCATTTATAATGCCACTTTTCAAGAATAATCAGCTCCATCTGCAAAGGATCAGAGCTGTTGTGAGCTCAGCACTGTGACAACTCAAGGTTACAGACTGGCTCACAAAGCAGAGCTGAGCACCAAAGGGGGTGCCTGTGCTTCCTTCCCATTGCAGTCTCTGTGAACCAGAAACCATCGAGCAACATTCATGCGTGGGTGGAAGAGACGAGTGTGTCTATATGAGATGCAACCAGCCACTGGCAAAGAAAGGATGGGGTGATATTAGTGCACTGTGCCCTGCTCATTATCTGATGGGGTTTTGGGCATGGTTATTCTGGAACTTGCAATAACCAAACCCAGAACAGAGGGACTTGATTCTAACATGTTGCTTTGTAGATGAAGCCTGGTTACCTTTTTTATCTAATTATCCCTAGAACCCACTTACATCCTAAGCTGAGCATCATGGGTCTTCAGCCTGACACAAACAAGGATTTTGGAAGCTGTTGTTCCTGTAACTTGCAGAGCAGCAGAGCCTTTCATGCAGCATCATCCTTAGATGATGATATCATTTACCTAGAGCACATAAGTATCCCAAGTGTCAGAGTCTGGGGGCACCAGCCAGGCCTATGGCCCACACCAGCTTCCCACAGGCCTCCCCCACCCTTCCTGTGGCCCAAGACTCCATTTCTATCCCCTGAAGACATCAGGCCCTGCCCCATCTGGCCATGGGCCTTGTTGATTGGGATCCCTTCCTACGGGCCAGTGTCCCAGCTTGATCCTGGCCCGGCCCTGTCCCCAGGAAGGTGCCAGGGCTGGGGCTGCCTGGTTCCCTGTGGGTGGGTTGGGACAGGCAGGGCTGCCCTGGGAGGGCCAGTGAGCCCCCAGCTCCTGCAGCATCCTGACAGGAAGGTAAAGTGCACATTTAACTGGAAGTCATAAATGTGTCAGCAAGTGCAAACTTTCAGTGATACTTTCTTGGGCATAAAACCCCATTACTGGGGACTTTCTCCAGCTACTGCTCTCTGCTGCTGAGATCCTGCTAAAATAATAAAAACAGTCTTCCTCTTTTATTCAGTCCTTCTGCAAGCATACTGTGAAAAGCACAGCTGATAGGAGAGCTTTAGTTTTCCCATGGTGACATCTTACTTTTCAGACACATCAACTCCAAAAGCTATCACACACAAATGATTGCAAGTAACTGGGCACTAACTGGGAATTTCAGGCCCCTGATGAACAAGTAGATCTTAACAAATGCTGCCTCAAAGAATTCAGGCCCTGGTCAATGTGACCCGTGTGTTAAAAACCACTCAGGGAGAAAATAACACTGATTATCTGCAGTTTCCTCAGCTCACTGGCTGTTTACTTGAATCTCTGGAAGGCGGTGGACTGCAAAGCAGAATGTCTGTAGCTTCGCATTACCAGTCCAGAAAGAGAGATGTAATTAACAGCAGAGTAGAAATTAGAAGATCTGTTCCTGGAAACCAGCTCAGCTAGAGACAATTGAAACTTATATCTGAACAAACTGCTGGAAAACACTGGATTTATCTTTTTTTCCTAATTTCCACAGTTAATGTTCATGATGCACATGTAATCAGAGTGATGCAGGCTGTAGTGAGTAGATGACAGAAGTGTCATTGCCACAGTCTCTCTCCAGAAATGAGTCATTGAATATGCTGCCAGCCACTCTGGTTGTGTGGGACTGAGGAAGGTCCTGGCTGAGTTGAAGCCCACCAATGTGCCCCCTAAAAGCTGCCATGTCTGCTGCCTGCCGTCTCCTGCTGTCTTCCAGGGGAGCTCATGGGATAATTGTAATTTTGGACAAAGCAGGTTGGATCCCAAACATCTGTATGACTACATCTGAAGACTGTGGGTAAGAATATGTGGGGAAGTTTGGTGTTTCCATTCCCTGAGATTATTACCACATGAGCTAAAAATAAGCAGAAGACCTAAAACTGCTGTTCTAAATGAACCCATTAAAAGTAAATCATGCTTAAAGTCAGGGCGACGTGATTTCAAACCCAAATATGTGCCAGAAAGTGCTAGATTGCATTACAGAAAAATGGTGGCCTTGGCTGACCAGGGCCATGCACAAGGAAAAATACCTATGCAAAAAAAATGTGTCCAAGAATGGCAACAGCAGCAGGGACAGGGAACCATGACACACACTGGTCAAGCTGTCAAATTCAAAAAGTATGCTTTAGATTTCAGGAGTCAGAATTGAACTGGCCTTTTAATAAGTTTGGGGACAAAGAATTTTTTTCTGCTACATTTTAGGTTTTTCCTTTTTGATAGTGACTTCTCTGGAGACATCTGTGTCCTTGTCAAAGTTACAGAATAGAAGAGAATGAAACCACATTGCCGATATACATATTGATGGGCTGAGGCCAATTGTATGAGCTTCAACAAGGCAAAGTGCTGGGTCCTGCACCTGGGCTGCAACAACCCCATGCAAAGGTACAGGGTTAGGGAAAAGTGGCTGGAGAGCTGCCTGGCAGAAAGGACCTGGAGGTGCTGGTAGACAGGCAACTGAAGATAAGCCAGCAGTGTACCCAGATGGCCAAGAGGGCCAACAGCATTCTGGCCTGTATCAGAAATAGTCTGGTCAGCAGGACTAAGGAAGTGATTGTCCCCCTGTACTTGGCACTGGTGAGGCCACACCCAGAATACTGTGTTCAGTTCTGGGCCATAGCAGGTCCAGAGAAGGACAATGAAGCTGGTGAAGAGCCTGCAGCACAGGGTTTTTGAGGAGCGGCTGAGGGACCTGAGGCTGTTTAGTCTGGGGAAGAGGAGGCTCAGGGGAGACCTTATGGCTCTCTACAACTACCTGAAAGGGGATTGGAGCACAGGGGTGACCAGTATCTTCTCCCAAGTGACAAGCAATAGGACAAGAGGGAATGGCCTCAAGTTGCACCAGGGGAAGTTCAGACTGGATATTAGGAAAAGGGTTTTTTTACAGCAAGGGTGGTCAGGCACTAGAACAGGCTGCCCAGGGAAGTGGTGGAGTCACCATCCCTGAAGGTATTCAAAAAACATTTGGATGTGGCCCTTGGGGACATGGTTTAGAGGTGGACTTGGCAGTCCTGGGTTGATGGTTAGGCTCAATGGTCTTGAAGGTCATTTCCAACCAGAGTGATTCTATGATTCTAGTTGATTGAGAATGTCTAGATGACAAGTAACCCCTCTTTCTGTGTCCTGGTCCCTGTAATTGTGACATTGACATGAACTGGGCTATTGAAAGATAAAATCTTTAGTAAGGATTGGAAGGAAACATCCCTGAAGGTGTGACACCTGATACCACTGGGAAATGCATTAGGTATAAATTTCAAATGCCTTGATATAAGTCTCACATTTTCAAAGCTAATCTTGATGGTCAGTCCTTGGATTCACACATATATGGCTGCTGGTTGCAAAGCTTTGTAATGCAATGCCATGCAATGACTTGCTGATTTCACTTGCAGAGGTTTGAAAGGTAGAGATGAGTCTGACAACTAAGTATTTCTCTTATGAAACCGTTTTGGGAGCTACTGTTATTAACAGTGATCATTCAAGAAATAAAAGTGATCTAGCAAATAAATAGCAGTTTAGAGTTGGACCCTAGCAATGGGCTAATTTTCTTGAATTATTTCAGAACTGTTACTGTATAAAGTAGTTCACTTAAGACTTCCTTGCTCATTTAAGTTCAAGATATTTTGTGAACAGAGCATTTTCAGTTCTGTTTCCTCAGAAGCAGCAATGTGAGGTCACTGTAACACTACAGCTGTTTCTGTCATCTGTTGAACGGTCTGGTTGTGTCTGCGTTGCTTAAACAAAAGACAACTGGGTCATGGGCTTCACAAGGGTGCATATGATTATCCTTCCTGGTGAATTATTTAACACGGTTTTGGTCTGTGCTAGCTACTCTTCCACCAGAGAGCATTTGGGCCCAATGCCACCACTCACATGGGCCAAGGACTATTTCCAGTAAAACAACTGTTTTTGTGGCAGCAGGTTAGCTGGCTGGATGTGAACTGACCTATACTTCTTTGCCTCTGGGACTGTAAAATGAGGCCTGTCCAGTATTATTTACTGTTATAAGCACTACATATTTGCTCTTTCCCAGGAAT
>VZRW01010953.1:1570-40296 GCA_013398125.1 Aegotheles bennettii | reverse complement strand
TCTCCAGCAAAGGAGACTCCACAACCTCTCTGGGCAGCCTGTTCCAGTGCTCTGTCACTCTCACAGTGAAAAAGCTTTTCCTGATATTTACATGGAACCTCCTATGCTCCAGTTTGCATCCATTGCCCCTTGTCCTATCATTGGTCATTACTGACAAAAGCTTGGCTCCATCATCCTGACACTCACCTTTTACATATTTGTAAACATGGATGAGGTCACCCCTCAGTCTCCTTTTCTCCAAGCTAAAGAGACCCAGCTCCCTCAGCCTTTCCTCATAAGGGAGATGTTCCACTCCCTTAATCATCTTAGTGGCTCTGCGCTGGACTCTCTCAAGCAGTTCCCTGTCCTTCTGGAACTGTGGGGCCCAGAGCTGGACACAATACTCCAGATGTGGCCTCACCAAGGCAGAATACAGGGAAAGAGCTCACTGGGCTGAGAAGTAGGAATGGAAAAGATGGAGTGAGTAATTAGAAAGAAAAAAAGGAGATAAAAAGATCCCTGTGGAGACTTAGATGGATCAAGTAGACATTGAGATGCAAGGGGCTGGGTGAAGCATTTGAAATGTAGCCTTCATTAGTATTTTGTCTGTCTTATCTCAGACTAATTTACATTATGAATGTGGAGATCTGTTCCTGCTGATGTATCAACATCAGTATCAGGCAAACTCATTAGTTTTTTGAACTGTTTCTTAAGCAGGAATTCTTCATGTTTCTTGAACCTTGTGCTGGTTTTCTATATTTCCCTGTGTTTGAAGACATGAATCACCAAGTCACTGTTATTTCTGTGCTATGTAGCAGGAAATATCCAGGTGATTTTCTCTTGCCTCCAGTAGCTATGGAAGCTATTGCTACCCAGTGGGCTCATGGTCCAATCAGATATTGGGCCAGCTGCCCCTCAAAAAAGGCTATAAATTGTGGACAAGAGCGTCGGGAGTAACCAAAGGGCAAACATCTGGCTGCTCTCCAAACATGCTACCCCTCAGCAAATAATACAGAGCAAATAACTGATTAAATTAATTTGGCTTTTCTTCTACTTGTTTTCATCTATATGCTGTTTGCAAAAAATTATGATTTGCTCAGAAAACAAATGCCACTAAGTTCCAGACAACACGAAGGTCAGGAGGTCCTTTCAGTCAGTGCAGTAGCAATCTTCCCTTCCAACATAGCTGCTCCCAGGACATGGAGTCTCCAAGGGAAAGCATGCTGCTTCTGTTCTGGCATAATCCTCTTGTTTCAGCTTAATCTTCATTGCCAGCACCACAGAAAGCAAAGCTTTTCCAGCTGTGGGTAGGGTTTATATGAGGAAGGTACAGGTACAAACATGACAACAAAAGATATGTTTTATCTGGTAGGTATTTATTGATAGTAAGAAATAAAATCTATTGTTTAAAAAACATACAGACTTCCTGCATTTTCTTGATCCCCCAATTGCTGTCCAGCCCTTTGTCCTTGTTTGCATTTGTGAATAGTCAGGAGGGATCAGACTGCCAGGATGGGCCCTGAAGGGGCTTGCAAGGTACACCATATGTGAGCAAAGACATCACTGTCTGAATACACTTAACAGCTGTGTAAGGAAAGAGTGTAAGAGACATCTCTTATTTAGGAACAGTCTTAGAAGGTTGTCCAAAGGTATCGCCAGGGGGACTACATGTGGAGTGCCTCCATTTCTGTGAAGATACACATTCCTTAATAGCTGCCTTTGAGAAAGTTTTGCTGTGGTTGAAGGCCTCTATGGGAAATGGTCTGTAAGCAAACTGGTCTTGGCACAAACATAAATGCATGTGGCAAATGCAACTGAGTTAGCTGTGCTTACAAATGTAGCTCCTGATGATAGTTATGACAACATAAAAAGGTGATTTTTCATTAAGTGGTGATGTGCACGAGAAGCTGCAAGTGTAGAAGGCTGCTCATTACTTCAATAGCTGGCTTTACAATTAATGCACATCGCTTTGACCTTTAATAGCTTCATGCTCAATGACAGGTTCTATGCTATGCATACTGTTTGCTCAACTGAATGAAGCTACCTTATTAAAAGAGAAGAAGTGTACCTCTGTAAAGCTTTTATTTATTCATTTATTTGTTTTTGCAATCTAAATCTACTCAGTGTATGTGTATGTTTGTGTGGCTTTAAAGAAAAATGTATTTACAATGTTAGACACTGACAATGCTACTTTGGCAATTGCACTTCAGCAGTATTTTTTAATTCTGATGGAAATGTGAAGTGAACTTGCCAGTACTAAATCTGGGGCCTAAGTAAGAGCCCTGTCATGAGCGGTAGTGGTGAGTCCAGCTCTGTCTAACGAAAAGCCTCTGGCCCTCATTCAGAGTCGACCAGAGCCCGTACATACAGCCTCATCAGCTGCAGTGAACTTCACAGCAGAGCTTACATTTGGTATAGTAAGATTTGAAGCATTTCCTACCCAAGAGCTGACACATTTTGACATATCCCATGGCAATAAGCAAAATGGACCATCACATATCTTATTTGCTCTGTAGGTTGCAGGCCCTTATGCTGACAAGGGTGACAGTTTCTCCCTGGCATTTGAGCCGCCCAGCCTCGCACTCGGTCATGGTCTGATGGGCAGCAGAGCCGCTCACTTCAGCACAGATCTCAATGCCTCCCTCCTCGCACGGCCTGTCTTCATCACAAACACAGCTGTTGGATCGCACTAAGCAAAAACATAGAGGAAAAACACTCAATCTGGCAACCGATTTCAGAAAAAACAGACTAAAATGTCTCCAGCAAAACTGTAGGATTGTCAGCAATTTTCTAGAGGGTGCTCAGTCCAAGAAAGACATGGATCTCTTGGACTGGGTCCAGAGGAGGGCCATAAAAATAATCAGGGGGTTGGAATACCCCTCCTTTGAGGAGTTGGGGTTGTCCAGCCTGGAGAAGGCTCTGGGGAGACCTTATTGTGGCCTTTCAGTACTTTAAGGGGGGCCTATAATAAAGATGAGGACAGACTTTTTAGCAGGATCTGTAATGATAGGACAAGGGGTAATTGTTTTAAATGTAAAGAGGGTAGATTCAGACTAGAAGGTGGAAAGGAAGGTGGAAAGGACTATAAGGAAGAAATTTTTTACAATGAGGGTGGTGAAACACCAGAACAGGTTTCTCAGAGGGGTGGGAGATGCCCCGTCCCTGGAAACATTGAAAGTCAGGTTGGAAGGGGCTCTGAGCACCTGATCTAGTTGAAGATCTCCCTGCTGAATGAGGGGTGGTTGGACTAGATGACCTTTAAAGGTCCCTTCCAACATGAACTATTCTATGATTCTGATTCTCTATTTCTTTTCCTGACCAGAAGTAACATTAGTTGATATTCAGATTCAGTGGAAAAACTAGAAGTGGAAATGAGTGGTGAACTTTTGGGGCCACCTCTGCTTAGAGAGACTGACTGTGCTTGTGGGAAAAGCCAGTTTAACATGCCTGAGATATTGCTCTCAAAGAACTCTCTGATGTTACTGCTTGAACCAATTTGTGTACCTACTGCTCCAGAGTCCAGATAACAGGTAAGAGAAGAGATCTGTCCTTGGACAGCAACAAACATGCAGACACTTAAAACTAGTATCTTTATTTACATACAGGCTGTTTCACTAAGACCAAAGGATCTACTCCCACAAAAAAATGTGCGTAGTTGTATCAGTGACAACAGCTAAATAATCAGATAAGAAGAAAGTCCCATCTGAGATTTATTTTTTGTAACTGTGTCTGTTTTGGTGTTATATATTGGGGTTTTTTTGCCTGTGTTTGTCTCTGCTGAAGCTCCAGCCAGTTTTGATTATCTTTTTTTGTTATTATTTTTGTCTGTTCAACCCTGTTAGACAAAACAGATGAACTCCTATCAAGTAATCTTTTTTAATTTCAAAATATGACAATAACTGTTCCTCTATCTGGGGCACTTCTAAAAACCTAATTTACTTCTTTATCTTCCAATTTCTGGCAGCCCTCCATTAAACGCGAAGTAGTGTAGGACACTCAGGGAAATTAGATCAGGGAATCTGAAAGCTTCCACTGCAGACAGATTGCAAAAGACTGGGACTATTTCCTCTGAGGGAGGAGACATTCATCTTTGATCATAACATGAGAAGCTGGGGATAGGCAGTGAAGTGCAGACAATATTAAGTGACTTTTTCAGATCATATAGAATAAGACATACAATTCCTTGCCACAAAATACAGTTGGGGACACTGCTTGGAAAATTTTAGAAAAGTATTAGCTATCCCTGTAGGAAGTAAGAACTCCCACAAATACTGTGTTAAGGAATTTGAGACAGGTGGATACAGTGAATAAAGAGTATGACAAGGGTTTCACCCAAAAATTCCAGGGGACCAACAAGGTAACCCAATTAATACAGACTAGGGATAAGCTTTTCCTGTAGATAGTGTGTTTTCTTACAATATCCTGCAGGGTTTTCCTTTCCATGGTTACAGTTTCCTGCCATGTTTGGATACTGAACACTGAGCTGATGGTTTGAACCAGCTTAACAGTGCTTGGTGCTTCTGGGAGGGTCTGGAGATACCATACCAGGGCAGACCTACAGCTAATGTGGAATTGGGGATAAAGATTTCATTTTGGTCATATAAACAATTTCACTTACAATTGTGAAGAATCTCTTACCATCACATTTTTCCCATGAACGGCATGATCCACATGGTATTTCAGCTGCCTGAGGTATTTTGCAGTTTTCTGAGTTCGTAAGAGAATATTTTCTGCCCATGCACTCCAAGGCATGCATCTTGCAAATAGTTAAAGGTGTGTTCCTCTTGGTTCTTTGATCTGTAGCACAGGTGTCCAGGGAAGGACTGAAAACAAAAGCAGAGATCATGATATTTAAATGTGTTTTGCCTTGGTACCTCTTAAAAAGATCTGAGGCAGTGGAAAACATTGAGGGTCCAGTTCCCATTTGCCTGTTCGTTGAAGAACATCATAAGACTGCATCAGTGGAACTTGAGAAATAAACATGAGCATAATTCAGACTTCTTCCTTTTCCATAAGATCCTGCATCTCAGTGGAGTCAGGATCCATCCCCTCTGAAGGACAGGGATATTACTGGGTATTTGCCATTGAACTCAGTAGCAGTGAGCACAAGATTTCAGTTAAAAAGGGTTCAGATCTCAATTATTACCTGATACATTACATATGTATGCACCTAAGTACATAAACATAAAACCTTTCATGTATGTATAATAATACACACATGCATATATATGAAAATATTTCATAAGTATTCCTTAATTATAAGACACTAGAATGTATAATGTGCATATATATGTATAGAATATAGAATGTATATATGTGTATATATATATACACTAAAATGTATAGACCTTTTCTCTGCTCTCCTTTAAAAGCCTCAGCTTTTCCTAAATAAAATGTTATGATCCAACATCAGATACCAAAGATAATTCTGAAAATACACATACATCTCCACAGAAATTTTATGAAAAACCTGCTCTATTTATCCAGGGAATTTGCTTGTTTATTTCCTGAAATTCAGATATTGTTCTAACACCCACAAAAATTAGCTTGTAAAAATAGTAATAACAATTCTTGTACAACTTTAAACAGTGTTTGCTGTGGGAACAATTCCAGGAAGTTGTTATCGTTTGTGCTTCATGCTATAAATGTAGGAGGGGAGGAAAAAGCCGATCCATTATTTCTGGACTTTAATCTCAAGCCCCAGGCTTCTCTACTTGTTCTCAATGTAATCAGTGGCACCTGTTTGGATTGAACAAAAAAGTGCCTCTACTGAGCAGGGCGTGCCTGTACTCTCCTGGATGTGCTTTACAGCCGCAGGCAAGGCACTGTGCAGAATACAAATACATCTCCCAGAAGATGGAGAGCTTTGAAATATGGCTCCAAAGGCTTATTTTCAGCATTGCTCCCACTTTTGAGCTCACACGCACTTCCACAGAAACTTTAAGTGTCTAATGGTCAGTTCTGAGCATCAACCTCAGCTAAATAGGTGTTCAGTGGGAAGGAGAGGCTGATGAGGAACAGGCAAATGGCCCTAATGAGCTTCACGAGGCTGTCTGAAGGCGAGGGTAACAGTCCTTGTGAAAGTGACTTGTCAGAGTAAGGAAGAGGAACTTGATAGAGGGAAGATCAAGCCTTGCTCATTTGCTGGCCAAGTGTTAAGGTATCTTTTCTTTTCTTTTCTTTTCTTTTCTTTTCTTTTCTTTTCTTTTCTTTTCTTTTCGGAATTGTTCTTTCGGAGATGATTTTGAAGCCTCTTAAAAGAGCTGGCTTTACAGAAAGTTTAAACTACCTGTAACCCACTGGCCCTTCAAGATACTTAAAATTTGGCACAGAGCTCATCAGATGAACTTGAAAACTTTGTTGCACCTACCTGCAACCAAATATGCCTTCTAGATTATTAATTGTATTACATCTCCTACTTACATTAGCATCCTTAACTGCAGTGAGTTCCTTAACTGTTGTGCTTAGTCAAAATACCAGCCACTATCCTCAGTAAAATATATTGCATGAATTTTCCTAAGTGCTCTTTTGTGAGCATAAAGAATGAAGTTAACCCTCTTATTCTGAGGCTAAACAAGAGGATTGCCCAATGGATACACAGCACCAAGTGGCTGATAAAGGAAGCCCATACATTTGTCTGCATAATACTGTTTGCTTGTCTGGCTGCAGAGCCTGTGAGTCAGCGGTACACTGATTGATAATGTGAAAGTTATATTTACAGACAGAGATATAAGGAAAACTTCATCTTTAAATACCATCTTAAGTTTGGAACAGCAAAGTGTAATCCAGGGAAAGCATCTAATCTATAGTTGTTTATTATGTTTTAAATTATTCAGAAGTCGCCTTTGTTTGCCTGAGTGATAAATCTTAATATTTGAGTCTTAAGGTTAAAAACTTGTATACAAGGCAGCTTAATTTATCTGAAAAGATTAAGGCCAGATACAAGTGCACTAATCTGTCTGCACCACTTTAGCAATACCCAAAAGAGGGGAGCAAGGCTGATGTAACCGGCTGCCGAAGGTTGAACCCAGGGAGGTCATGGTCCATGTTGCCAATCTCTAGCTACAGTATCACAGAATCACAGAATCACAGAATCTAAGGGGTTGGAAGGGACCTCGAAAGATCATCTAGTCCACCCCCCCTGCCAGAGCAGGGTCATCTAGAGTANGCAGGGGCCTCTAGAGTCCAGCGCACAGGAACGCATCCAGGCGGGTTTTGAATGTCTCCAGGGAAGGAGACTCCACAACCTCCCTGGGCAGCCTGTACAACCTCCCTGGGCAGCCTGTATAATCCCTCAAGCTGTTTTGAGAGTGTTTCATGTATTTGCTATGGCTGGGTCAGATGGGAGAAAGCCAGTGGAAATCAACATGTTCAGATGTATAAGAAAAAGGATGGAGAATCTGTATTTACAAGAGAAATTAATAATTTGCACTCACTGTTGAGAAAATATATTACAGGGTTGGGAGCAGAACAGCAGTGCAATAAAAATTATTAGAAGCAAGGAAGAATCCTTGTTTAAAGTTAATGTGAGAAATTCAATACCTTTTACCTGAAATATCAGGCTTGAGTAAAAACAAGCTTTTACCAAAGCACATATTGTGAGAAATGAAATAGCAGATGTAAGTCAGCAAATACCTTCTCTACCTTTCACCTACAATGAGAGGCAGGCAACTTTCAATGGAACTAAAGAATGAAAGATTCAGCACAGTGAAAATTATTTTAACTACTTAAAATTATGTAACACAGGCCAAGAACTCTGAGGAGAGACATAGATGTTGTGCAAGTAAGTGCAGGGGGCAAAAAGAGGGGATAGCATTTAAAGATGAAGTAATCTTGTGTTTCACTGTGGAGACAGCCTTTAGCTGCTGGTGGCTGAGGTTTCACCTGTATTAACACTCTAACTGTGCTCCAACCCCCTCCTTGCACTAGGGCCAATTTACACAGGATAGCTGATGTCCATACTGTTAAACAATCTTTGCCCAAAAAGGATAAGGAATGCATCAGACTGCAGGTTAGGAATGTCCTGGAATGTTAGGAATGGTCCCTGAACCTAGTAACTGCCTGTGCTGTGTCTAGGAGTTATCTGGGAGCTGGCCCTTGCCAAAGCTCTACCAGGAGCTGCTTAATGATTTAGCAGCTCTGGTGCCCAGGATCACTCCCTGGCTCTAATTGATGAGCATAGATGTAGCCTAAGGCACCACGTCATGAGGGACAAATTACCCCTCACCAGCCTGTTCTGCGCTTCTCGTCCTTTCCTGCGGAGTCTTGTTTTCTAGTCCCTTGGAAACTGAAAGGGTGTAGGATGGGTCTGAAACCATGGTGTTTCTGAATTCCCATGTGAACTCTTGTTCCCAGCTCTCTTCCAAGCAGAGGCTGCTGCTGAAAGTCACTACCACAGTGAAGCAAGCCAAGTTACTTCTGGTCTCTGAGGAAGGACCGAGATCTGCTTACAAGCCTTACTCCTACAGTCTTAACAGGCTCACAGGTTGGCCTGCTTAGACAGCTGATGATTTATCCTTCTATTATTAGATGTGTTATTTCAAGACAGAGTGGAATGATGGCATCAGGCAACATCTATCTTCCTGCCATTTTGAACATAATGATAAAAAATAGATACAGGCAAGTAGCAGATTAATTATAACCAAAACCTGAATGCATAACTAAACGTAATTAATTTAACTTCTAAGGTTATTGTGACTCTGCCCAAGGCCTTCTCTAGCTTTGTGGACTCCCCTCAACTTCTAGGTAAATAACCTCAACACACCCACAGACCAGAGGAGGGGTTGTTGCCTCACTTTAATGAGTATTGAGACAAAAAAGAGTAGGACCAGATTATTTAAAATATTTAGGTGTTGAAGAACAGGAATAGAATCTTAGTAGATTTACAAACCCAGCACTTATCTTTACATGCAACACAATGGCCTCAGATCCTAGGGGAGTGTCCAATGGGTTGACAAAAACCTGAATTAAACTCACCATTTTAATTTTGAGATGTTCTAAGTGTGGTAATTTCAGCTTAGAATGAGAGTGACCATGCAGGGCACTCCTGACTTATATAATGGTTGATGGAAAGTACCTTAGTCCACTGAGAAGTTCTACTACCTTGAAATAACTTGAGATGACTTAAAAATTTTTTCTGCCTACTACAGAAGGATAAGATGAATTTGGTCTGTTATCTGAGAGTTTCCAAACTGCTCAGCTATTGCTGTAGCATAAACCTGGCTAGATTTCATATCCAGAGCCGACACCCACTGTGATTACTTCATAGGAAATTTTATCCTGTTTATGAAAACCAGCCCAGATGTTGGAGCGCTGACCTCTTTGGCACATCTAGCCATCAGCACCAGCTGGTCTCAGGTGTCTTCTTGTTAATTCTGTGTTATGGTTCTGTTACTTCTACGTTTCGCAAAGAATTGAGAGTTACTAATTTCCTTACATTTCTCCTGTATGGCTTATTGCAGAATATAGGTGTAGATCAAACTGGAAGCAATAAACTCTGGTGTGCAAGTTATGAGGTCAGGAAAAGTGACATGACTGGTCTGTGCAAACTGCTGTGTAAATGGGAGATTAGATTATTGTGCCTTTCATAACTCCAGGCTCTCAGCTGGAAAAAGAAATCCCAAGGATCTCTGTTATAACTTTTCCTCAATCTTCTAAATCTTCAAAATATCATTTTATCTCTTTCCATCTATTTCACAGCTCAAGTGGAGCTGAACTTATCCCTTCACTGTCTGTCATCCAACCAAATTCCATCTGCTAAAACCCTCTGACAGCTCTGACAAGGCAGGTAAGTGATGAACAGGACATTGATTCAGCTGTAAAGCAAACAAAGTAAAATGCCTTCTTCTCATATGAGTAAAGCTTTCTCATTTGTCATGGACTGAAGACTTAAGAAATTTAATTGGTATTGAATAAAGTGAAAAAGTCATTGCCAAATTCAGGCTGAACTTACCCACACTCATAGGGCATTTTGCACACACATTGCGACTGATGCACCTTCTCCCATGGCTGACATTTAGGCTCTGTCACTTCTGGTTTCACACTGGGCACTGAAGTAGAAGAACACAGACAGTGCTATTAAGGGTCAGAAAAACAAGAGCTGTTGAAGGTCTACTCTGAAATTATCCTATCAGTGGAGTTTAAAAGGCATTGAACTATACAACTATGGCATAAAGTCATATCCTACATGTTCAATAAAAGTATCTACTGCATGGAAGGAATCAACACTGTTAAAAATATATGATATACTTTGCAAAGTTACTATTCAGTAATTTATCCATGGGTCATGAGTCAGATAGAAGGAGACAGGTACTATGTTCAAGCTTAAACATTCATCTCAGTTCTTCAGCAGCTGTTTGTTTCTGCTAAACTCAGCTGGCAACAGCTTTATCATTAGGTTTCAGAGTTACTGGCTTCACTATTCATAGAATCATAGAATCATAGAACATGCCAAGTTGGAAGAGACTCTCCAGGATCATCAAGTCCAACTCCTGTCCCTGTGCAAGACACCCCAAAACTCACAGTAAGTGCCTGAGAGCATCATCCAAACACTTCTTGAACTCAGGCAGGCTTGGTATTGTGACCACTTCCCTGGGGATCTTGTTCCAGTGCTCTACCACCCTCTGGGTAAAAGACGTTTTCCTGATATCTAACCTAAACCTCCCCTGATTCAGCTTCCTGCTGTTACCCTGAGTCCTGTCATTGGTCACAGGAGTGAAGAGATCGGTACCTGTCCCTGCTCTTCCACTAGTAAGGAAGCCACAAATTGCAATGAGGTCGCCCCTCAGCCTCCTCTCCTTCAGGCTGAACAATCCAAGTGACCTCAGCTGCTCCTCATAAGTCATCCCTTCTAGTTCCTTCACCATCCTCGTGGCCCTCCTCTGGATCTGCTCCAGCAGTTTGATGTCCTCTTTGAACTGCAGAGCCCAAAGCTGCACACAGTACTCGAGGTGAGGCCACACCAGTGCGGAGTAGAGCGGCACAATCACCTCCCATTACTGGCTGGCCATGCTGTGCTTGATGCACCCCAGGACATGGTTGGCCTTCCTGGCTGCCAGGGCACACTGCTGGATCATATTCAGCTTGCTATCAACCAGGACCCCCAGGTGCCTCTCAGCCATGCTGCTCTCCAGCCACTCATTCCCGAGTCTGTACGTAACACCAGGGTTGCCCTGTCCCAGGTGCAGAATCCAGCACTTGCCCCTGTTGAAGTTCATGTGATTGGTGATTGCCCATCTCTCTAGCTTGTTGACGTCTCTCTGCAGGGCTTGTCTGCAATCGAGGGAGTCAACAGCTCCTCCCAATCTAGTATCATCTGCAAATTTGCTTAGAAACGTATTTGCTTATTGCCACTAGAAAATCTAAGGCCCCAAAGTCCTATGTAGAAATCCGAACCCGAATGTCTTTATACCTTGATGGTAATGCAAACTACAAGTTCCATCAGTAGTTCTCAATCTGCAGTAACTTTAACAATAAAAGCAATAGTGATTGCTATTCTTGCGGAATTTTCATGATTGCACATGTACTGTTCTTTGAGATCTAAGTTTTATTCCAAGACCAAAAATTAAATAGGCCTTTGCTAAACATTCCTCTGGAGATTTCTGTATCAAGTAATGGCAAGAGTTTGCTAAATCCATACAGACATGCTTTCTGAGAAAGTTTTATCCTGATTTGTTTTTCAGATTAGGTGTCTGTTTCCTGCTTTACTATGAAGCTTTAATACCCTGAATATTGTTGCCTTAAAAAAAAAATAAAATCTCCCTTATGGATTAAAACTTACCAAGTAAAATAAACAGGCAGAAATTGTCAGAGAAGGAAAAAAAAAGAAGTTGCAGTGCATTGCAATACAGACAACAGGCATAATCCTGTCTTCCTGCAGAGGGGAAATTTCCACCAAAAATCACTACATTTTCTCCACCCTGTTGGTTGTTTAGTTGACTGTTACCAACGCTATTGCTATAAACACTTTCATCCAAATACATGTGTGCCACTGTCTCTGTGTATAGGCATTTTATTAATTTTTACCATTCTTATCTCATATTCCTTGATTTTTTAACTGTTTTTAATTGTTATTATAATCTAATTGATGTCCCTTTTTTGTTGTTTATTTTTTGTACTAACGTAATGCTCTCATACAGCCAGGAACAGCTGTTTCTAAAGATGGAAGCATTTGAAGTCAGTTCTGATTAGTACTGAAACTTGGATAGATCATGTATCAAAAACAACAAAAATTGGTCACTAAGCCTAAATCTAAGGCATAAGTGGCAACAGTACTTCAGCACTGGTACTTCAGCACTTCAGCAGCAATAAGCTGTTTATGTACAGCTATGTTATTCTTTCTGAAATCCTTATGCTGCCTGTGCATATGGATAATGACACAGCAGCAGGTAACTTACACTGGGAATCTTACAAAATTGTTGCCTTTTGAGGCCTAAGCCTGACTGTCATCTGCCTCTTCCCTCAGATCAGGTGACCTCAAGCAGTAGCCGGCTGATAACGAAAGGACAGATATAAAATGTAGGAGACATGCCTAGTCTTTCTTCTACAGCAGTGGCTGTTGTCCCCTAGCAAGGGTCTCCCTAGGGATATCAGTACATCTGGGACTTCAGGTGAGGACATGACTGGCCTGAAGCAGCAAGCTGCTTGGATGTCTGTATGTCACTGAGCAGCATCATAGGAGTGCACAAAAGGAAGCCTTGTCTGCCTTCCACTGTGTTGGGGTAGGACGATGGCATATAATGAACCAGCCACTTGATAGCCTTGTGATTAAACACGCAGCCACATACCAAAGTTCATCTCGAGGGGCAGGAAGCAGGAAGAACATCAACTGTTTCCAAGTCGGACACAGGAAGGGACTCCAGGAAGTAAGCCAACTTTACTTCCGAATAATGTGGACAGTATTACCAGGAAGAGCATGGACCAATGGAGTGTTGCTAGTTGGACCAATGGGAGTGTTGCTATCACGCATGACTGCCCCATGTAAGGGGGACATTAACCAACCAGCGAGCACATTTTAGGTGCGTGGTCTGAATCTATATAAGGGATAAAAAGTAAATAAACCAGGTCTTTTGCATGCTTCATGTTGAAATAGCAAGGTCCATTATTACCTACCCCACACCACTGCTGGAAATGATTACTTAGACAGAGCTGCTGTGTGCTGTAGCCCGTTTTCCTCTGTGTCAGTGCCTGCCAGTATCAACACAGAGCTTAAACAGCTGCTACCATGATCTTGAAGCAGCATTTCCCTCTTGCTTCCAGGTCCTAGAGATTTACTCTACATCATCCGTGTGACTGTCAGATAGTCAAAAGGAGTCATCCAGCCCTGTCCTCTGCTATCAGAGGTACACTGAACAGCTTCCAGATAGAAAAGCCATGTCTGTAAGGTGCAGCTCACACGGTGGTGATGTTACACAACATGGGTGAAAAATGAGGTATAGTTCGGCAGCACAAGAAGCGGCATACATCCCAGCCAATCTCTTAAAATATTGTTAGTGACAATACTTGATAGCAGTAGGGAAGTGGGAAGCAAAAACCTATAAGGAAACCTCAGAAGAAATGTCTTAAGGCATCTTGTTTGAACAGCCCACAGAAAATACAAGATCATGTTTTCTGCACTTCTTGTTGGTGATGTAAGTATGGCTTCTCCTCTATCACCATATCAGCTACAGATCTGTCTATACTTTATCTACCTTATCAGCCATAGTCTGTCCAGCAAAGACACTCTTGCATTGCATTTGGAGGATTGCAATATCTTACCTAGTCTCTTGCACTGGATAGTCTTCATGTCAGGAGACCACTTGAGACTGGGCTCACACAAAATGGAGTGTGCGCCTTCTAAGTGCATGTCATGTGGACAGGACAGAGTTATTCTGTCACCAATCTCATACACAGGTTTCCATGGCTGTCCTTGCAACCCCCCCTCCAGGACGGGCAGGAGACAAGCAGTTTCTAAGGATTGAAGCATTTGAGATACCCACAGTGAATCAGTGGATTGCAGAAAGTAGTCACATGTTTTATCGTCTCTTAAATTCCTTAACAAAATGAATGGCAAGATTAGTTAATTTTCTTGTAGAAATTTATCAATCCTGTTAGCACAGGATATTAACTCATCACACCAGCCAAACATGCAATACCAAGGATAGAGTCACAATATCTTCTTCTGCCTACAGGTCCAGTCCTAGCTTGAAGAGCGCTTCTCTGTTCTTAGGGCCCATGTTTCTGTTGAGGGTTCATACTAGAGAGTATACAGGACCCTGAAAGACCATGTACTGATACGCCAAGAGGTGGCATTTATAAAGTGTAGACTAGTATTTGCTGGCAGTCAGTCCTGTTTGGAAGGAGAAAAGGACGGTCTTGTCAGGTCTGAAAATTTCCGAGTTTATCAGATCACACTTAAAGCTGACTCACAAACTGTGCAGGGCGAAAAAAAACCCCTAATGGTTACTGTCTGGGTTAGAGGAAAAGAGTGAAGTGGGGAGATCAGCCAAGATGTGAAGTGATCATTGGAGTTGTGGTCTTATGACTTGAGAACTTTGTGGTTGTCCAGTGCTGCCCACTGGATGTTTTCCTCAGTTTGCTTTAGATATAGACTCTTCCCCACAGTTCTTAGATAAAGCCACAGGACTGAATTCAGCAACATATTTCCACAGGAAGAAATTCCTGAACTGGAATTTAATCTCCCTCACTCCCAGCCTTCCATAAAACCAGACTTTAGTGACATGTTTCTATTTCTGTATTATAATCTCTGGATTGAAAAGTCGATTTAGATTTGATTGTGTCTAGGGAACTGGGAAATGCAGGTGTGCATTTTAGAGGTGTTTCACTAGAATTTAAGAATGGAGTTGTATTTCAAAACAAGAATCAGTTAGACATACCCTGGCAATATCTGTCTCCAACTTGCCACTGTAAATTACTGCCACACTTAGCAAAAGGATCGCCAACAAGAGAATATCCATATCTGCAAGCATAAACAATGCTTTTCCCAACAGGGTAGGAGTTTTCAGCATTCTGAAAGAAAAGGAACAGATGAAATTTTGGATATACAATCTAAGAACCATCAGCAGCACCAAACACTCTTTGATTCTGGGGTGCAGTAGGTAAGGACAGTGAGAAGTACTAATGTCACTGATGAGTGTCTGGAATACTGGGCGCAATTCTGGTTATCACTAGTCAGTAAATGTGATCAAAATGGAGACGATGATGCAAATAAATTGGTAGAATACAGAGTATTCAGGCTATCTTAACTTACAAAGGGAAGGCGAGAGTTGAAGGTACCCTGGGACAGGGGCCTGGCAATGGTACCTCAGTGATGGAACAGTGCTTTCCTCCCAGTATATAAACTGACTGCAAATATGGCTATTATCAAGCATCAGAAGGGGAAAATAAGCTCTTGAACAACCTTCCAGGGGGATCAGTAGAGAGTATATGGCTTTGCTAATTCTTAGGATGACATATTATCAGCTTGCTAAAGGTTAATGTGATATGGTCACTCAGAAGATCTGGATTTGAGGACACAGATCTTTTCTCATTTTATATCCCACTCTGTTCTACAGGGAGATCTTATGAAAAATTGAGACTACTCCATAAATTGCAGAGTTTTACCTTTAGTTTATGAATGTAAAATATCAATATGGAAGACAACTATTGATTGCCAAAAAGAAAAATGCCTGCAAAAGAGGGAGAACAAAACTTTGGAACTTAAGGTTGATGGTGTGCAGAGATAACTAATGGATTTTTAACTAATTCTTTTTTTCTATTTACAGAGCAAAAAGACTCTTGACAGCCTCATAATATGAGGAAGGAATAATCAATTCCTCCAAGGGAGGAACTTAGTTTCCCTTGTTAAATAAGCCCAAGATACAGTCGGCCAAATACCTTGCCAGATCATAGTTTCACCAGGGAATAAAAAAGTGCAATGGTGAGTTACAGGGTGTAGAGTGAAGACTGCTAAAATCTGTTTATAATTTTGCTATGGACTTGCTAGATGACCTTGGACAGTTTACTTTCTGTGCTGTTTTTTCTCTAGTTTCATGTGCTTTAATATGTAATTCATGTGGCTCAGGAAATTTTTAATACGTGTGTAGGGTAAAGGACAAGTAGATTACTTTTCTCTGTAGGTACCATGGTCCAGAAAAGCAAAGATTTTGTTCTGGTTTGGGGGGGGAGGCTATTTTGTTTTAAAATTATTTTGTTAGTAAAAAGCCTTGGCTAATGTCATCTAAACTTCAGCCAGGAAGAAATGCTGAGAGAGCTGCTATAGAGTACCCCTGATACTAAGCTTAACAAGATAAATGCAAATTTGCAAATGAATGTCTGTATTAACTGTGATGGAGACACTGCAGGTAGGAATAGGACAGATACAGAAATAACTTACTTGAACAAATCCATTTTCCAAGAGAGGAGGAGGTGGACAGAATTCTTTAGGAGTTTTGGATAAATCAAAACAGTGTGGTTCAATCAAACTATGAAGCAAACAAAAGTATGATTTAGTTCTAATTTAGTCTCCCTTCCTGTCAAAATTCTACACTTCTTGATAAGGCCCATTCTCAAGACTATTATGCATCCATTTATATCACAATTATAGGTAAATCGGGCACTGCTATGCTATCTGAGAGTGCTAAATAGAATGTTGTCATGTTTACTTGCTTTTACCCCATTTTCTACTCTTATCATGTAGATTCACAGCTTCTGAATTTCATTTTGTTTCAACTTGAATATGAAAGCTCACCTTGAATTCAATAGCTTAAGCACCCTTCTGCAATAAATTTTTAAAACTTCCTGTAGTTGTGCTCCAAACATTTCTTTTCTGCTTACCGAAAATGCTGCAACTCCTCATCTTCACATGGTCTGCTTTCATGCTGCTCTCCTATGCAGGCCTTCCCACCACCGCTTGGGGAGGGGTTGTTGCAGGCTCGACTCCTTGATTTCCTTCCTGATGAACAAGGGCTCCATGAAGACCAGCAGCTCCAGTGTCCATCAACAACACCTATGGAACATTTAGGAATATTTCACATTAAACCACTGTGTAGGTGGTTTAAAGGCACAGGCTGTTTAAACCTTGTGACGGTGCAAACTGTGCCCTTTTATAGAGAACACCAGATTGCAATAACCTAATCTTTCACCTTTCCCAAACTTGCTTTTATCACAAGTATAATTCCATGGGGTCTATATGATACCGGAGTCTGCGAGAACATAAAAATAGTCATGAGCTACAACCAATTATAAAATCAAAAAGCAAAAATTGTTGAAGTTATTGATACTCATTCATTTAGTATATATACTGGCTTATAGAAGATTGTGGTTTTAGTGGTTAGTATTGCCCACTGCATTTAACAATAATAATAAAAATAGTTCTTTGTCAAGTACTGTTTGGACATGTTAAGCAAAGGCTCTGGCTCAGTATGACCTTCTCCATGCTGTATGTCTGCAGCGATATCTGACCCAAGCAGCCACTGCACATCAGTCACTCATTCAGGTTGTGCAGTGGGACAAACAGAATAGAAGTAGGAGAGCATGCTGCCATTTCTAAACTCTGTCAAGTTTAAAGAGAGCTAACCTGGCTGGCCTTGCACAAGAGTTCCCAGCTCACAAGCTGCTCCGAAGGTGTAAGGCTTGCAGTAACACACACACTGAGTTCCTTCCACGGCTGCCTCACCACCATTCTGGCAAGGCTGACATTTGCAGGGATCATTTTCAGCCATATATTCTTCAATGGCTTGTTTTAGGTAATGCTTTTTGACTGAGGAGCAGGGTACTTCCTTTACCAGCTCGTATAATGGTGTTAGCTACACACAGTAGAGAAACATTTGTATTAAGTAGTTATAATTGGGATACAAGAGTTTATAACCACATTTTGTCATGCAAAATAATTCATGATGTATGCTTCTGCACATGGGAGTTGACAGATGCTCTAATTTGCTAGCTACCTAACTAAAATCTTATGTCAGTATTTAATATTAGCCTTTTTCTAAAAAGTCAGCCCCGTTTAACAGCATCCCTTAAAGCTAGTGGCAGATTAGTCATGTTTAAACATATTTGAGCTATGGGATTACAGTTGAGATAAAAGTATAACACAGATCACTAATGTACAATAACACAAATTCTTACCGAGCTATTGCCAGTTTAAAAATCTGGACATTTAAACAACCCATTACGGTATTTCATTGAGCAGTAATTGAAGATAACAATGAGCAAAAACATTTTGCATTTCTATTGCCTATTTTATGATATTCTGTGCTTTTACTTTTAATTGAAAACTTCCTGACAGAAACCTGTTGGGTTTATACCATTCTTCACATGTGGGCAGTTCCCAAAAGGAGAAGGCAAGATAGCAGTGAATATGGCCATGCCCAGCTTTAAAGTGCCTGCCTTCCAGAATCCACAGTTATGCTAAATTTCTGGATGCAAAGAGAATGAGGAGGGATAAAAGAAGTTGGCAAGCTGAGTGGAAGCCACACAGACCTGCTAACATGCATGTCAGGAAAAGCGTTATGTCAAATCTAGGTTTCCTCCAACGCCAGGGTGACCCTCCATTCTTAAGCAGAACTCCACTAAAGTCACTGAAGGCTGGTAAGATTATAGGTATTGACCTGCAAAGGGTTCAGATGCAGCTGATTGCATTATCTTCATGGTATTTTCTTCCTGTGAACTTTTCTTTTTTTATAAAGTGATCTGGAACCAAACGATTGCAGACTACAGCCTGATTAATCACCAGTTATAGCTCAATCATTTGTCCCATCTGCTCCTCTCTGATTCAGAAAAATAACCTTACCTTTTTTTTAATTACTCTGGGATAGTCTGTCACTGATCCAGCCCAAAAGGAGTACCTCTGGCTGTTCCCAGCAGGATTATTCAGCTCTAGATAACTAAGGCCAGCAACAGCACCTGGGCTTCCTCCTTCTATGTAGGGGTCTCCGTTAATCTTGTCACTACTGCTTCCTGTAGATTCAGGATGGGAAATACAGAAAATACCAGCATTGCTATATTTACAAGTGGAAATACAAACAGTACATGCAAAAACTATGCTAGCAAGTAGGGGAAGGACTCGTTAGTACAGATCAACCACCCGCATTTGGATCAAGAACTCCTACACTGATAGCATATAAAAAATATCTGTTTTCTGCAGATGTCTTGGCAGCCCTGATTTAGGGTGTCCAGGAAAGTACTAGTTACTGGAAAAGCATTAGCAATGATTGATGAGTTTTGGAGAGCCTTTTAAACCAGGCACTCTGTGTCTGGGTTCAGCATGTTAAGACAGAGTTCAACAAAGCTACTGACACCTCCTCTTCATTTTGACAGCTGTTTAGGAAAAAGTGAAAGCTGAAGACATGACAACTGTACAAGTCAATGTTGAACATTTACCTGAAGAAGACTTTAGCAGTTCATCCAGTTTGGAGCACTTTACTGTCTTCTTTTTCACAAAGAATGCATTCCAGCCAGACGTGGTGCACTCATGCATGTCTGTTGTGCTCATACCTGCAGATAATTGATCCATTGACAATATTATACATAGAAAGTATATTGGTTTCCCATTGACTTGAGAAGTCATGAAGTATTATGCCTAAATTAGAAGGCAACTAACTAGTACATCCTGTGGGAAAGTCCAGGCATTGCTAAAGCCTATGGATGGAGCTTGAGAAATGGGAGGTGAATCTGGAAACTGTTCCTTTCATATCTTTCCTCTGCAGTCCCTAATTCTACAACACTGCTCCCCACAGAGTACCATCATGCGTGTTACTCTGGTGTTTGCTCTGTTTGTAATTTATTCTGCTTTACCAAGTTTTACCCAACCTTCATCTCCAAGTAACTTTTAAATTCTAACATTATTTGAGCTGTAACATTATTTGAGATTTAGATTGGCACTAGAATTCAAGTTTAGCCTGATGAGGTCCTGAACCAACTATCAAATCTTTGATACCCAAGAGTCCTGCAGGTCACAGATGTGGATCTAAAACTAAATGGTGTGGTTTCAGCACTTTTTTTAATCTTCTTTCTTTTGCCTGTGAAGAGAGTGTGGTGCCTAGTAGAAATCTCTCATTTGATTTTAAATATTAGCTGTGAGAACATGTAAATAATTTTTTATTCCTGTTTATTCACTTCTTTCTGGTACTCTCTAGTACCGTACCTTCTGCTTTCATCTTGTCTGTATCCATATAAAAAAGAACTTTGTAATGTCCTCCTAGAGATCCAGAGTGTAAGAAATGAGTCCCAAAACGTTCAATAAGTCTTCGGTAGACATTGTAATTGTAGATGACTGGAAGGTTGGCCAGTTCCTTCCAGAAGGGCTCCGCAAGATTGAGAAAATCTGGGCGATTGTTAATAAACTGAGCAACTTCCACAGTGTTCTCAATAACCATCAGTTGCCTACTCTGGGGGAAGGAAAAGATGTCAGTCATGTTCCATGTCACTATCAGGGTGGTTCCTACTGACCAAATGACATGCATGTTGGCTACTAACCAACAGCTTTACAGAGCTGTTATATATCTCTAAGCAAATCAGTGAATGCCAAAAGAATACCCTGAAGTTAGGAAATACCTTTTGGACCTTTATTTGTAATTGCTGCAACATCTTTCTTTTCCTCCTGTGTACCTGAAACCTAGCACAAGGACAAATAAGAAAGAAAAATAGCACTCTTCAAAGCCAATAGTGGCTTCCATCACCAGAAGCCTGGCAGTAGCAGGTTGACAAGCCTTGCCTGCAAGCAGATCAGAGGTACCAAAGTCTTCTTTGCACCCTGTTTTGTCTAGAGGAGCCTTTCTTTGTAAGGGACTCTAGCCATTTTGAGGATGCTGCTGAATTATAAAATCTTATCTGCCTATACAATATTGTTCAGCTCAGCCTCTCAAAGTTGCTTTTGAACTTTGTTATGCTAAGTCTCAAAGTATGTCATTTTTCATGTGGTAAAATGAACTTGTCCTCTGTCAGCTTGGCTGCCATAAAATGTATAAATCTGTTACTTGATTTTATTTGCTATGAGATAGAGGTCATCTTTCATAATGGAGAACTACTCTGAAATTATTTATCTAATGATCCTTTTTAAATAAGTCAAAGGCATAAGCACTGTGACATCTTGGCTGTTTAAGACATTGTATCTCTCTCTTAATGGAGTTCTACTAGTGGAAAATGTATTATAAAATAAATTAACTTTAATCACATTTTTTGTTCCATTCATTTTTTTTTGCACCAAGATTCTGACAGAGGTAACAGGGAAACAAAAAAAAGGGCAGTAAAATTGTTAGAAGAAAATGGAAAAAATTCAGCAACTATTAGGAGAAGCCAATCTTATTTTTCCTCAAATAGGGAGAAAAACAGCTGGTAAATAAATAAATTACTAATAAAGAGGTAAAATTAAGGACATAAAAATAGCAGCCAATCCTTCTTAATTGATATCCAAACCAGTGATCCCTTTGTAAAGGTTTTACATGATTTTTTCTGTCAGTCACTTTGTGCCAAAAATATCTGGATAAAAATAAATATTTGCATCTCACTATAAAATCACATTTAAAAATGATGAAAATGTTTATGCAAAATACTAAGCCACAGTGACAATTTATACATACCTTTTGATTGTGCTGCCTGTCTTTATCCAATGTGTGTCTGTGCCCACTGTTTGAGGTTTCAGACCTCTCTGTATATTTCATATAAGACCAGCTACTGTTGAAAAACTCATAAGTGAAATCATTCTGAATTTTTACCTAGAAGATGAAAGATAGAATTCTGTATAAAGAGCTTCATGAAGGATATTAAAAATAACTTACAGAGTAGAGCAAGTCCTTCCTGATGCAAAAAATCCAATGTGTTTTTCAGACTGAATCAATTTCAGGTTGCGTAAAAAGTGCTAAACACTTTTGGAAAAGCTTTACATATATGTTTTTTATATGTTTGTATATTTACATAATGAAGTAGAGTACATTAAGGATCGCTTGGCATGCTTTTGATAATGTGGGACAAACCACATCTCTGAAACAGTGACTTCAAACAAAGCATATTTCTGGAAGATCTCCAAAAAGCACTTCAAAGCCTTCTGCACATAATATTTCTCAGGGTGATTCTGGCCACTGCTTATTCTAAGGAGATGGTTTTAAATTCAGTCTAACTCTGAGAGAATTAGAAAGCACATCCAAGGAATTATAGTGCTTTTCTTTTCATTTTAGCAAGATATACACCAGTTTCTATTTCAAAATAGTAAGTACAGAGGGAACAGGTGTTATTCAGCTGTTTTTAGGGAAACCTACTTGCCAAAAGACACTACAAAGTTAGCATAATTCTCCCAGTTTTAATCATGACTCTAATATAAAATTGTGCTTAATGGAAACATACCTGAAAAGTATAAGCAAGAACGCTTTCACTCAACCTGTAGTATTCTCTCCCATCACCACTAAAAACCTTTCTGCATTGTCCTCCAAAGCTTTTTGTATGAATGACTCTTCCCCTGGTCTCACCAGTAATGGTATCAAAGCTACAAGAATAAAACCACAAAATATGATTAAGACAGAGAGGTAGCAAATTATTTTACAGGAAGCAAAAATTACAGAGGCACTGTAACTGAATGCTGTATCTGCAAACTAAGATTATAAACTGATTTACCCAAGAAAAGGGGATATTGACTGCTAGTCTTCTATATCTGCAGATCTTCAGTGTGCATATTGTGTTACAATATGGAATACAAAATGTTGCTCCTGATTTGTCAACAAAAATGAACACATATCAATATTTCTTAATGTTAAGGCATTCATAACTATTACAACTGATTTTATTAAGTTTTATTTTTCCAGCAATTAATGCAACACAAAACCAACAGAGCATCTATTCAAAAATGTTTTTTTGTATTATATCTGAATTATATCACATAACATGTGATACAACTATGCTAAATAAACTTAAGATAATTATTGTTCTAGGTTGCAGATGTGATGTATAAACAGAAATCCATGTGGATCCACAGTATTAAATGCAACAGCAATGAACAAAAAGAACAAGCATTGCTGGCTCATTTTTTCCATGTTCATCATCATGTGTTACTGGCTGACATTTAATTTCGTATCTTAAAAGATGTTTTCCAATAGCAGGAATGAAAGATAAAATACTTTATTCTGTGCTTCAGATCAAAGAACCTGTACATCCTGACTGCACTGAGCCACTGGTATGATGGAGGCAGTTGTACTGGACGCTTTTTCACACGAGGCGTTCCACCATAGGCCCAGGAAGCCAAACTGTACAGTAGAGCTTGTAAATACAGCAAAAATGTACATGCATTTGGCACCAGTACTACTGAGCTTGGCACAGAACATTACCCTGTTCCTGTAAGTTCTGAATTCGGTGGTGTTTTATCAATATCACATACAGTCATCTTCTCTTCACATCGATCTTCATCTGTACCATCTTCCTCACAATCCTGATCTCCATTGCACACAAGAGATCTGCTAATGCACTGACCTAAATTAGAACAAAAATACACGGAGAAAGGAGATGTTTGTTCGTTTAACAAGAAATCACCTAAACTCAAAGCAAAGTCCCACTTATTTACTATATTAATTAGCTGGTTCACTCCCACAATGAAATGTCTGTGCCTATGAGGGCTTGTGAAACAATGGTAAAACTTGTAGATATAAAGAACTAATGTATAGTACACTTGAGGGAACCACAGCCATTCAAGGCTCATGATATATTAATAAAACAGTTGAATTCTAGATTTATTTCCTGAGCTTTCATCCTTTGACCCTATCACTTGTGATTAACTGTGATTACCTCTCTGGTAGAACCAAAACATGTTTATCATGTTCTCCTGTGATAAACATCTACTTCCTGAGATAATGTGTTTTTTTGTGAAGATAATGGAAGCTGATTGGATACGAGGACTGTTTCAGGGAGCAGTAGTTTCCAGGACGCAGGTGATTTCCAAGGTATTTGGATATAACCTAGAACAGCTTTGCACAATCACATCTAAGGTTGCATTCCTTAATTACCTTCTTGTAATGAAAAAACCCTGTACTCTGGGGCAAATTAGTAAGACAGTTACTTAGAGAGGCTACCAGGGCTACAGCATATTGTCTACAAAGCTCTGCAACACTCCAGATGAAAATAAAAACACGCGTAGTTGAGGCTGGAAAAAAGGAAACATCCTCCTAAATAAAATTTTTCTGTAGGTCAAGGGTTCTGTAGAGCCATTGCCTATTCACTGAAGTTCAAAGATAACAAGATTATCTTAACTTTACGACTATAAAATGGTGAAAAAGATCTTGGATGGTACCTGAGAAACACCTGAACCGATCACCACAGCCATCCTCTGTTGGGCATCCTCTTGTGGGGGTGCATGGTCTTGTTTCAAAGGCATCCCCAGAGCAGGGATTTCCCCCATACTGGCCAAAAACTGCTACTGTCCGTCTCCGAATCTGGATGCAAATAAAGGGAGATCTTAGAAAATGCAAATGCAAAGTGGGAATAGTTTACTAGTATCAAGACAGTGTTACCACTCCACTGCTGTAAGGAAACAAGACGTTCACTATTTTTTCTGAGAACAACCACACGTGATATTACCACAATATGGTAAGAAATTCTCAAGCTAATAGAAAGACAATCATTTTATCTATAAGGTCTTTAGATTGATTGGCTGATTTGTTCCAAAATCTAATATGTAACTGAAACCAAGAGAAAGCTGCTGACAATTTTCAGTTTTGTCTAACATTTTTAATAGGACCAATCATGCCTGATATGAATTAGCTAAAGTTCTTTGAAGTAAACTATGTCATTAAGGAAGATGATAAAACATAACATCAAGATCTAACATCAGGTAGGATACTTTTTGCTTCTAAAGAGAACAAGTACAGTCTCATGATGCATCTTTAATTTTAACCAATCCCTCCCTAATTGATGCAACATCAAAGTAAATTGAAGGAAAATCAAAAGCAAGTGCCTTACACATCAATAGAGTCGCACTGTAAAAATAATCAACTTGTTTTCATTGAGTATAATCCTTTGTAACCAAGATTTATTTCATGGAATCATAGAATCACAGAATAGTTTGAGTTGGAAGGCACCCTGAAGGTCACCTAGCCCAACCCCCCTGCCATGCGCAGAGACACCTCCCACTAGACCAGGTTGTTCAGGGCCCCATCTAGCCTGGCCTTGAATGTTTCCAAGTTTTCCTTGAGAAGTGACTCCACTAAAGAAAATCAACAGAATTGGTACAAGCCAGCATCAGCAGAGGAATGTCTCAGTTTAGTGAACATTTCTATTGAACTACCACCAAAATAAAAAGTGCACAAATTATTTTACAGCATGAAGATCATATCTTTGAAGGGAACATAGTGGGGGCCGGCTGGAAGATTTCCCTTCTGAGTTCTTTTTTCTTGAACTTTCTCCTTCTGCTGGTGCTTTTGTCTGACACCTCGTTTGGGGTTTTAAAGATACAGCAGCTCCTTAATCACAGGGAAAAAAGACATGTGCTTATGAAGTCATGAGTACAGAAAAGGTGGGGCAGTCTATACCTGTTTTTGAGTACAGCCGTCGCACTCGGACCAAGGGCCAAAAGAATCCCAGCGGCAATGGACTGGAGAGGAAGCACTGCTTCAGTAGTTTTTTGCATTAAAAAAAAAAAAAAATCAAGGATTTTCATCCATAAGTACTAGTGAAAAACTTTCCTAAACAGCAAAGCAGGTCTTTGATAACAACTAGGGTTATGATCAGGCTCCCTCTAAAACCACTTGGATTTGCTTTTCATGTGTAAGAATGAAACCAATCCCAGCCTGGGCTTTGTGGTCACTGGAAAGGAGAAACTAGATACATTCACCTAGCTGGGAGATCAGCAAGGACTTTGTACAACCATAATACAAGCTTCAAAGACCAGCTTCACACTGCAGAGCAGGGATAGGCCAGACCACACCTGGAGATTGGCAGGGAGCTGCCAGGGGCTGTGTGTGCCATGGTGTGCAGCAGACCTTCCTGCGGCAGCTCTCGAACAGCCGGTTTGCCCATGGGAGGCATTGAGGCTGCTGCCTGCCCCCGGTATCAGGGCTGGCCTGGGGTAAGCTGCAGCATGTTTCGCAGATGTGCGAGGCTGTGGCTCACACCACTACTGCATGCTGTTTTCCAGAAGGGCGGCTGACTCCTCTGGGCAGAGGTAAGGGAAACCACAATGCCTCAGTCTCGTCACTGCTGATGGCAGTGGCAGTGCTGACGACAAGCAGTGTCTCTTCTCCCAGGAAATATAACTGAAGACCCCTTTAAGCCCTGTCCCATGTCATGCACCAGAAGCTGTCTGTTAAATTATACATGTTTAGTCTTAGGCATTGTAGTTTACTAAAGAAATATTCACCTGGAAAAAATGGGAAAGAAGCCTGAAACTTCCAACCACAGAAAAATACCCAGCACCTGTAAAAAGAGGAGCAAAAGCAAATATACTTTGTTTTTCTGCTTTTTCTGTTAGCTCATGCAGCTGTTCTAACTTTCTGCAATCTTTATACTAGTCATCTTAGGAAAAAAAGGACAGTGTCACACTGATTTTCCTCAGCTTTGTTGTGCAAGCTATTGTTTTTTAGTTTTCTTCTTTCTTGCAATACTCCCCAATTACATTTTCAGCTAAGTATTTCTCCATATAAATTAATATTTCATTGCATTTGCCATATTCACATCATCAGTACAAATTAAGCAAGCAATTGTCTTACCTTCATGTTAGATGAAATACTCGGATATCCAGCAATTACTAGGGAAATTGCACTTCCACTCAATTCAGCAGCCAAAGGAGTCAGTCAGTCTGTCTGCTACTGTATGTTTCTTCTTGCTCTGCCTTGCTGTTCTGCTTTTCTTTCCCTAAAAACGCTGAATATCGCCAAGGAATTTTAACCTTAACCCATCTAGTCCTCTCCAAGGACACAGCCTACTTTTAGAGCTGCTCAGTATTTTTACAACACATAAATCAAAGCTTGGATGTGCTGACTGCTCTGGAACAAAGTTGTGAAGAGTGCTTACTGGAAGAACAATCATTGTTTCCTTATCTCCTTTCTCACAGTTTCTTTCCTGTGAACAAGATCTTTCAGAGATCCCAGGCCCATTCTGGTGTCACATACACTACACCACAGCTGAGTCCCCAGCTTCAGCAGAAGGAGCTGCTCTACAGTTAAGCTGGTGTTGCTAAGGTTTAATTTCGATCACAAATCTTCAGTCTCCACTTCTGCAGTCATGCTGATGTTTGTGCATCAGTTCTCACACTGAAAATCAGCTTATGGATCTGAATGCAAGTTTTGGCCAATTCTGGCATAGTCCTGCTTGTGAAAGACTTCCAAAGATCATACACAGCCCCTAATTTTAATGACACACTAATAGCTTTTTTTTTGTGGGGATTATTTTACAGGAGCATCTTCAGAGCACTTCATTTTCTCTTTCCTCACCTCACCATGCCCTCTCATTTTTTGCTTTGACTTTTTCCACTTTCCAGAGCTGATCTATTCTAGTACAGTAAGAAAATGCCACTGCTGGCAAAACTGACATAAATTTATCCTATTGGAGCCTGGATGAAGCCCTCATGGAAAAGCACCATCCCTACCTGAAAACTGTTCATATACTACACTTCACATATTGTATCTATTTTGAACAGTTTAACACAGTCCTCAGAAAACAAATGCTTCATGTCACATCATTACTACATGGTGACTTTTAAACCCTGCACTTTGTTAGCATGGTCTGCTTTCCTTAAGAAGATGCCTAGATCTCGAGTCACATTTCTCCAGCTATGTGAGGGATGCCTATGTCCACTTCTCAGAAGTTAGAAACTCCAGAGCCAATTTAGCTGAGCCAGATCTTGTCTTTGGGACTTTTCAGGTTTGCTAACTATGAACCTCTTTGATAATGTAATCCGTGCACTTTCATCACTTCTGTACATATTTTATTGCTTTTGATTGAAATTCTCATGCTCCTATTAACTTTTATGACCAACGTGTGCAACACTATCAGTTGTCATTTGCCTGTGAAGAAATTATTGAAACCAAGTTAAGCTCTTTAATAGCTGGCCCAGAATACAGGAACTCTGAAGAATATTTTATCTCTCCAGACATATATCTTGATATTGCAGTTAGCTGTTTTAATGGCTTAGATTGTGATTTCACTTTCTGTAAGTACATCATTAACTATAATAACCCTCAAGATAAAGATACACTGTAATTTGCTCAGAAACAAAACATGCAAATAAATATAAAAGAAGACAAAAACAAGGAAAGTATGTGTGGTGGGGTGCCCTGCTCTTAATTAATGGGTAGTAAAATAATTGTTAGTAGCAGGTATCATATTCAAATTAGATTATATTGATGGAATGTCTTCTTGCAAGAAACATTTCAGTAAGACAAAAACGTTGCTTTGGCAGATGCTGTATAATAGTTCTTTTAGCACACATTTTCAGGTACCTCAGACGAAAGACTTTATCTTCCTTCATTTGGAGACAAGATCCACTTTTTTATTCATCCTGGCTTCAGTAGTAATAAAAGCAAAAAGACAGAACCAAGGTGTAAACCAGAGGGAGGTTAGAGCTCAACTTGTGTCACTCCTAGAACTGCAAGTCCGTGGGTCCTGTGGCACTTTACTGGTTTGCAGTGGATGGATGTTCAGTTTCCTCTACAACAGTGGGGCTATGACTGGTTGATTAATTCTTCTGTTTTACAGGGTACATACAGCAACTTTTTTCTACTTAGCATTTAGGTTCTGGACCATTTAGATAGTTTTCTACTTTTGTGTACTATTGATCCTCTAGGCTATGCAGAGTTGCATGACAATCTACTTACACTGCAATTTCGTGACAAGGGACTATACAGCACCCGGAACAGTCCCCTTCTGACTGATAGGCACTTCTACAGTAACATGAATTATAATAAAAGGTCTGATTGAGACAGCTCTCCAGTTACTTCCCCTGGTGGCATTGTAGCGAGGGACAGAGTGTAACTCCCAGAGAAGATGGGGCTAGTTTTCCCTTTCTACTAGCAAAACTTGCAACAATCTACTAAACTTTTTGCAGTTAAGTATTTTGCAGTTTTATCATAGCAACTTTAAGTTCTTGCTAAACATTTCTACTGTCCATTCAGAAATTAACTGTCTTTAGGCTTAAAAATGGTGGTTTAGGGGGGGTAAAAGAGGAGTAGTTAGAGAGACACAAAGGGTTAGCCACAAGGCAAGGCATTTCTTGTCTTGCACCAAATGATAATTCTAGAACAGGAATGATTAATGCAATGCTTCCCTTGTTGGGTTAATGATATCCTGCCTGGTCTGGAGACAGCATGAAATGGTATTGTCTGTATTCTACTTCACACTAAGGTCAGCCAGAATATAATTATATCAGCAAAATTTCCCTGTAGACTTCCAGTCTTTTATAGGATTGATGCTAAGGTTACTCAATAGTTTACTAAGCTTTAAATAGTCTTGTGTCTTCATTGTCCAACTTCATTATGTATTATGGCCCTAAAGACAGTCTGTGCTCTGTGATGGCTCCAAACACCGAAGATCCAGTGACAACTGAGTGGAGAAAGAACATCTTGTCATTATGGTTTTAAATTGTGAAATTGACTTGGAGAGTTTTTGGATTTGTTTCTGTTTGCTAATGCCATCTCACTTTCTTTTTTTTTTTAAGCACTTTAATTGCCTGTTTTGCTTTTAATGTATTTGTCACATTTCAAGGATTAATGACAATGCCTTGGGATGCATCTCTATGAAACATGTCAAATAGCATTACTGCTGTGCTAACTGCAATGCAAATGATTGTCTCTCAGGGGACCTTGTAGAAGGATATTGCCTTAGATACCAGAATCCATATGCTGCAGAAATTATGCCAAACAAACAAGGGCTGTGAGATTTCTGTTTTGAATGAACTGGGTTGGAAGAGCTCATGTTATTATAATTTGAAGTTCAGAGAGTTTTAGCAGAGGTAATAAATCAGACTTGTCTAGAGCATAGACATTTCAGCCTGGGCATACACAAAGGTCATCACTGGGTAAACAGATAATTACTGTTTCTTAGAGTTAGGTTCTGATCTTAGGGCACTAGTCAAGGTGAACAAATATGGCAGCTTGAAACTGCCCAAAATGGTGAGTTACTACTTTGTTTTTTCCACTTCTTTCCCTGTTTTCAATTCCAATCCCCATCATGTGCTTCTTCTACACATCTGGAATACTTTCAGGCGTCTCTGTGAGCCAGTTTAACTTATTACAATGACAGAAAATAAATCCACCAAAAAAATCTTGGTGGTTTTGTGCTGTTTTAATGAGTTATATCATCACCCAGGAAGGCCTGGTAGACAACAGACCCAGGGAGACGGTAAAATGTAGAGCCATGGAGGAGAGAAACAGGAGAAAAGAGTGTGAGAGGATGGAGGGAAGCAGGAGAGCCTTCTCCTTGCAGATGCAGCCAGCCACTGCAGCTGCTCAAGTGCCAGTGAACCACCACTTCGCACAAACTCTTCTGGTTGTTGCTTGTCCTAGACTAACAGATGTAGACCACCCCACTGCTCACTACTTCACTGAACTCTCCAGCCCATAATAGTGGCATCCAAATTTACCATCCTATCTAGTGATCAGTTGCCCATACAGGTTTGATTTAAGTGTTCACTGAAGCTGAATTTTTTCATTCCTATCATTACTGATACTTATTTCCCTGAGATATCTCACTTTCAGGTGGAAAAAACTGCCAAGGTTCAGCCCATCTGTCTTTGGAGATGACTACAAACAAAGTATGAATAGAAAATATGAGTGAGATTTTCAATGGCCATCATTGAGGGTTGGGAGCAGGTTTAGGTCCACTCTGAGTTCTTCTCAGCCTGAAAATCATGTCCATAGAGCTCACAGGGGTCAGAGCTTCTGCACAAGGTCTTCTGAGAGCTCATCTACCAGCTGTGTGCAAAAGCAGAGGTGCCATGTCTACAACAGAGAGGCTTACACATACGTAAAATAAGAGTATTTCATGAACCAGAGAGCTGGTGTCATGATTTTATTGCTCTAAATCAGCTAACACAGAAAGAGTCACACAAAATGGCCTAAAGTGGTGCAATTACTGTATTTTTGTTAATCGTGACATAAAACCACACATAGTGTATAAAGGGGTGTATCAGAGGTTAAATCACGCTGTGGACTGCAGATCCTGTTCCAAGCATTTGATCCTCAGAGCCAAAGGCAATTTTTCACAAATATCCAATGATTTAAGTTTTTGTTGATTTTTCTTGTATTATTCTACATTGTTTAACTATGAATTTAATTCATACAGTTTAATAAATTCGTAAGTCACTTTCTATGACTGCCTGAGACAGCAGTATCTTGAGTAGATGATCCAGAAGGCCTCTTTTAGCCTGATGTCTTGGTGCTTTTCAAAATATCATCTCTTTTTACTGTTCTTGGTAGAGTGAATAGAACCTCAAACATCAGTAGTTAGCAAACTTGCTTGTGCTTTTATATTCTGGTTCTTTCAAAGTCTGTAGTGTATGTGCATTATGTGTTTCAGAATTATTATTGTAACTAGTTGAAAAGCTAAAAAGCTTCAAGCAGCAAACATCGAATAAGGATCTTTCATCAAAGTCCACCAGTCTCCTTCTGAATATTTTCAAATATCTTGAAATTAAAACTTATAAAATGTTTTTCAATAAGCAGAACAAAGATTCCTCTCCTATAAAGAAGAGTTAGGAAAGAAAATGAAGGCAGGACTTCAAAGAAACAGATCTTATTAGGGTGTCTTTGAACTACAATATTTTTAGGACCACCTGAAATTCATTAAAATTTTGTCAGCTTATTCAAGAAGTCAGTAATTAACTCTTACTGATACTGTGAAACTCTCTGGAATGAGTTTTTGTAGAAATCTTCTAGCTGGAACCAAAATTCAGCAAATAAAGTAAGATTTTGCAAACTTTCATAGAGACAATGAAGATGCAGAACATTGTGTAGAAATAGAAATGACACAGTGTTGACTTTTGCCCTCCCTGATTCTGGGCAGGCTACACATACAACAACCATCAGACTGCAATAAATGAAAACACACACAAGTTATAAGAAAGGGCTGATACAGTTGCAGAGATTCACCTGAGCTCCAGAGAAATTTAGGTGTGCTCAAGATTTGCTACTTCTTCTACAACAAGCCTATAAGCCCTTAAAATTGCCATGATGTCCTTTTCCAAGTTATTCTGGCTTCTGGCTGTACTTGCAGTTCAGTTCAAAGGACCAGCACTGAAGCATAGGGTCAAAGTACTCCCTTATGTTTTTTGGGGGGGAGGGGTTTGTTGTAAGTGAATACATATCTCCTTCTGTGCCCATACTGATGCTGTACTTTGTTATTTCCAGATATAGAACTCTCAAACAATTTCTGCCTACCCAGCCATGCAATTACCAGTATGTGCCAATTTTGATTAGCATGGAAAAAGTTGATTTGGAGTTTTCTAAATCAGAAATGTTTTTATCTAGTAGTGGAGACCATATCACTAAATATTTTTGAAAGAATCTGCATTTCTGGAGATGGCATGTGTTCTTAATTAGCTGGTAAACCCATCCTATTCTGTGCTTGTTTGGTTATCATGGGAATGACTAGAAGCATGGTGTTTCTGATGTGGGCAGAGGTTCTGTAGAACAATTGATAGTTAGGAAAAAGTATTCAGCAAACAGCAATGTCCAGAGTTTTTAGAGCTAGCAGATGGCTTTGAGATTTGTATAAACGATCAAAAAACTATATAAACACTGATCACCCCAACGAGAGAATGTAAAATATAAGGCTTGTGATAGCAACAGATGAGGAAGCCGCTGGGTTTGTCCTTTGTGTGGGCTCATGGCAAGATAGGTATGCAGTTCTGCCCATTTATTGGTGACTATATATTGTGTCTTCTGAGGCAGTAATGAAGCCATGGCTGGTAAATACTGCCACATAAAAAAATGCGTTGATCATGAGAAAGGTACCTTCAGAAAGGTTGGTGAATGGTTTTGACTGAAGTCAGTAACAAACTTGTAAAATGGTTGAGAGACTCAGTAAAAAAAGTCAATTACAAATACTGTTGCTTTGAGGGTTATCACATTTTATCCTGCTGTTAAAATACAGTAAGACAGAATAAGTAGGCTTGGACTTGTCACAGTTTTGTGACCTTTTTACAGTGCAAGATTCCCTCAGGCATTTTTCCCTTCTCAAGCAGTGACTTTTTGGGCTATATCTCTCCCAAAGATATGTTCAAGCATAATTGAAAAACATTAGTCAACAAATACCAACTAACATGATAAAATAAATCTGAAACGGTAATTACTGGCATGTTCACCACCATCTGCATAATTACCAGTGAAGCTGAGTTTGCCCTGGTTCATCCAAATGCAGCCTTACAGAGACAGAAAGGTGCTAAGATCCAGCTCCAGTTATAATAATGGGAGCTACTTAACTGGATGCTTTGGAAAACCTTTCTGCCTATCTGCTGCCTCAGCAGGCAGACCAGTATCAGCATCTCCCTGTGCCCTGATGACTGGTGCGCAGATCTTCCCTCTACAAGACTGGTTTTGCTGTATGTGGTAGGCTAACTTAGGTCTCCTGGCCACAGGATCATGACCTCCATGTTGTGATCAGATAAGAAAAAGTTCAAAAAGCTCCACTTCTTCTCTGTGTCTTCTTTGCATACACTAATAAGGCTGGGCACTGTTTTGTCCTCTATTTTTATTGAAGTGAAATAGCGTAAGAGGGAAATTGTGCAGGGCTGTTAGGGGAATTCCCTGATGGGGTCAGTATGTCTCATTTCCAGTAAATACAAAGCTGAAAATGCCTGATACAGGGAAAACATATTCCAGAATAAACAGAAGATGACGTTTGTAACTGCAGAGTTGAGCTGACCTTTGTTAGCAAAGCACTTGTACTTAGGGAAGGTTCTCAGCTGCTGAAAATAATAAAATGTAACAGTGATTTTGATGAAGGAAGGTGAACTTATTTTAGCCTGAGAAACAGGCTTTATCTTCAATAAATATAGAACTTGCACTTATCCAATCGTTCCACTCCAAAGCCTTTTTTTCTTACAGTTTGTGTCTCATATCCAAATACTAAAGACAAACCTCACAATTCCGTACAGGGTGAAGAGTGCTATGCAAGTGACGGGTTTTTCTACTTTGAAGTGAGCTTATGTTTTTATTTCTAGAGGAGGGACAGAGTGACCAGACAATGCAGTAATTTGTGGTAGTCCCAGAGCAAGGTAAATGTAAATTCTTTAGGATGCTTGAAGTGAGATGTGAGATAAAGTACATAAATAACAAATAATATATTAGGCTTATTTTGCTGGTTTTCAGACTAAACATGAGTGCCCCATTTTTCTCCAATATCTTCTTCTTTGACTTCCCACTTTACTGCAGACATATGGTTTTTTTCCCTTGAATATTAGATCCAAAGTAAAACTTGAAATATATGAACAGTAAATATTTGTAAGAAGTAAATACATATTTCTGAAAGAAAATCAGACACCTTATATTTACCTAATGCACATTTTGTATTTATTCACACATTTGGAAACTTCTAATTGCAACACACATGAAAAAATCAAAAATGTACTATACCATTTACATGCTGTACCTGTGTTTTTAACACTAAAAGGTGCCAGAAGTGGATGGGTCTTTTAAAACTGAATTACCTGCTTACCTTTGGAGACAGAAAGCACTATAAAGCATACATGTGCATTCCTCGAGCTACCAAGAAGTATTCTGGGAGAAGAACATCAAGTCATGGGACTGGAATGGCTGGTGAGTTGTAAAATAATTCACATACTTTTACTAAAAATAGAATTGTTCACATATGCACTTGAAGCATAGCTGATTAACACATGGAAGGAATACAATGGCAGAGATATACCTAGGCAAAAGTGTAATTCCACATAAGAAATAAGGAAATTGAGAGGGTAAAAGAGACAACTGTTTGAATCTAACTTTAAATTTAAGATGGCTTCTTTTCCTGAGCTTCTGGCAAAGACTTTTACTTCCATATTACTGCAGAAAATGCTTTTTTTTCAACCTGTTGAAATTACGTTTCTTTGCCAAAGAGCCTGCCCATGTATCATTACTACCAGAACATTTAAAAGCAAAGAAGAACTGACCTAGGAAGTTATGTTTAGACACTCAGCTTCCAAGTTAGCAAATTTCAGCCATAGTGTCTGGGCTTAGATATAGGCTGTGTCTAGCGATGAATCAGACAAGATTTTGGTAATTTTTGTTGTAGTTTCTAGTACTGTTAAGTGTGTACCATCCATGTGTATGTGCTTATGTCTGCACAGGGAGATACACACATATATACACATATGACAATGTGTGCTTTTCATTTGTTCAATAGATATTTTGGGTTTACTGTTCTTTAGAATTATTCTGAAAATGCAAGTCAGAGACCTACATTACCCTGAGGAAGGACAGATGTTTAAAATGCAGGCCTATGAGCACAAGACAGGCTTGGAAGGTAGAGGCCATACTATTTATTTGTCCAGCCATCACAATGGGAAAAGCAGACATTTGAAGTCAGAATTGATGAAGATCTGACCTTTCTTTCCAAGTATAAAATTGGTCAAATGCATTTGTGTGAGAACATGACAGCCAGGGAGATTAGAGATACAGTTCTGTCTTTATATTTAGAACCCTCTTATATTATATTATAGAATGACAGCATCACAAAAATATGTCTGGGAGGAATCTCAGAAAATCATCCAACCTATTCACCTCCCCACTACAAGATCCACTACACCCAAGCCATTTCAGACAAACATTTGCTCAGCCTTTTCTCAAAAATTCAAGGATCATCTGCAGAAAAATCAAGTCCAGAAAATACAGTCCGTACTGGCACAAAAATTTTCCTAATGTGTAACTAAAACATTTTCTGCTGCAATGTAAGGGGAACATGGTTAGAAGCTGGGCCTTTTCACCCAGAATGCAATGCAGATTACAGTTCCAGGCTGTGGTGGCTCAAATACTTTTTGTGCATCTCCAGTGGAAATTTTGCTCTAGGCTTGTGTGTGCACACATTTGTGTACAAATAATGCAACAAAGGTTTAAGACAACAGTGTCAAACAAAACAAGAGCAATATAGGTTGTTTTTTATCAAAATAATACTAGTAAGACAAGAATATTTAGTTGTTATACAACTGAGAAGAGAATGGCTGTCACCTTGTAAAGGAACTTGTGACTTTCTCCTATGCATCCCTTCTATTGTTCAGCCCAAACTGCCACACGACCAATTCTTCAAGCTTGAAGACAGCCAGTGAAATCCCCTCTGAGGCTTGCTGGTTTGGTGCAACAATACACAACCCTGTAATGTTATCGAAGCATAAGCATTATAAAAAAAATTGGGAAATTTTTTAATTGTGAATTATGCTGTTGCACTATGTAACAGGTGTGTCCCAGGTGTGCAGCCACCTCTGCTGTGCAGAGGTATCCTGGCCCTTTTCCCCTAGCTAGATGGAACAACAAAGAAATATTTTAGTGGGGTTTCCAGTGGGGAAGGACCCAGCCAGGGTGGCCCCCAGCTATCCTAAGGTAAAGGTTAAAGGCAGCTGAGGAAATTAGTCAGGAGCTCTTGCTCCTCCTATGTTTGTGACCGTAGTCATGCTTCAGCCATGATCTACCAAGTATTAGTGTCACTCTCCAAGCATTTGTCAGCGGTCTGAAGACTACTGTCTGGTCTTTCTGTCCAATGCTAAGGAGTGGTAATAAAAAAATATCACTTTTCTAATGTAACTTACTTGTATGAGCACTGCTCGTGAGCATTGTAGAAGAGATGTTGTATGATCATTAGTATGAACCTAGTCATGCCATCATAAATAGAAAGGATGACTATGAAAATTTCTAATTCTGTGTTGAGAAAAGTACTCAGAAACTTTCTTTAGTGTGAGTTCAAATAACTGATTTTTATTATTAAATTCCAGTATTAATTTCTGTATGCCACATCTGAGGTCATAATTTTATGGAAGAGTCCCAATGCATAGAAAGAGTATGTAGTTGTGATAAAGCGGCTCTTGCTTTCCCATTCATGACTGGCTATAGGAAGCAACAGTATCAAATGTATTTTATACACATTGTATAAGCTTTGTTATACAAACAGGTTTTATAATTTTTTTATAATTTCTACTATATTTTAGCAAGAAATTTCATAAGTTAGTGACAGCTGTTTAATTTTATTCTATCAATTTTCATCTTAAACAAATAGAAATCCATTTTTATTATACTTATTAGTTTCTTAGCAGGATGCAACAGCCTTTTCATAAGCTTGTTGTTTGCTTATATTTTCTGTTATTGTCATAGAGATCTAAGAACTGTGCAGATAATATTGTTTTCAATTTATTAACCTAATTTACTGTTACTGTTTAGACTTTTTACTGACTTGTTTAAGAGAAGAGTTTTAGTTGAACTATACTGTCACCTTGTGGTGACACGTTTCTGGTTTAATTGAGAGGGTAAGCACCTGAAAGTTTTCCAACTGAGTAGTCCAGATACTATACAAATAAAGTTATGTTTCTTGTGGCTGCTAGGTAATAGATATTCAGTGCAGTTTCTTCCCCACTAGTTCCAACCGACGTGTCTACCTCTGCAAATCAAGATGATATCCAGAAACAAAGGCATCCAAACTGACCCTCATGAAAGTCTTGCCCTTAAATCCCTCAGCTCTGCAGCCTTCCTGAGACATTGGTTCCTATGTCAAAGTGATCAATATCCAAGAGGATACTGAAAGGCATTCCTTTGATCTAAGATCAGATTTAGAAATACAGACTTTGACTAGTCTGCACTTCTGAAGGTAATTGCTATCAAGCACTGACTAACCTGCAGTACATATGAAGCTTGATCTTCACTATTCCTACACCTTGAAGCCATCCCTGCTTGTGCAAAGGGCACTACACACGTGCACAAATAAGCGATGACATATGATGACATTAGACAGAAATTGCTTGGATCTCAGTCTTGCCTTTAACACACACAAGTCCCTCCAGGAGTGTTCAAAATTTGTAGAACGAGTACAACTCCTCTTATTTTTTTTTTGAGCAAATCCCACTATGGTCACATCAGGGACTGTATGGCCGTACTGCACCCTGGTGACAATGTGATGTAGTAGCATGACACCAAACCTGTGCAAAACAAATGCCACTGAGGTTATTTGGTGTTCCTTCCTCTCTACTGCCTAGCCACGATGGTTTTGGTCCCCTGGTCCCTGAGATGGACTTATCTTTAAGGCTGCTCTGTTTTAGTTGTGGAAGTGGGCAATTCTCCTTCCCAAGTGCCAGGGCAGAGCAAAGAGGTCAGGAAGGTCTATGGGCCTTGGATGGGATCAGCTTGAGGCAGAGGGGCTTATATATTCCAGAGCAATGGAAGAAAACAGAATCACAGAATCACAGAATCCTAGGGGTTGGAAGGGACCTCGAAAGATCATCTAGTCCAACCCCCCTGCCAGAGCAGGGTCACCTAGAGAACATCACACAGGAACGCAACCAGGCAGGTTTTGAATGTCTCCAGGGAAGGAGACTCCACAATCTCTCTGGGCAGCCTGTTCCAGTGCTCTGTCACTCTCACAGTGAAAAAGTTTCTCCTCATATTCACATGGAACCTCCTATGCTCCAGTTTGCAACCATTGCCTCATGTCCTATCATTGGTCATCACTGTAAAAAGCTTTGCTCCATCATCCTGACACTCACCCTTTACATATTTGTAAACATGGATGAGGTCACCCCTCAGTCTCCTTTTCTCCAAGCTAAAGAGACCCAGCTCCTTCAGCCTTTCCTCACAAGGGAGATGTTCCACTCCCTTAATCATCTTAGT
>VZRW01010951.1:0-14941 GCA_013398125.1 Aegotheles bennettii | reverse complement strand
GGAGAGCCTGCGGGGAGCTCGGCCCCGGGCTGCGCACCGGGGGCAGCTGCCTCGGGAGGGAACAAACAAACACCCTTATTTCGGCAGCTGCTCTTAAAAACACTCTTCTTAAAGCGCTTTACGTGCTTACTCGTAAAAAAACCTATCAGTGCGTGACTGGAAGAAGTTACGAGGATTTTTCGGGTTCGATTAAATCAAACACAGCAGTGAGTATTACTTTATTTCTCTTCTGCCTGGGAGATGAAAAAGAAGCAGTCGCCGGTGTGGTTGCTTTATCCGGTCAGTCTGAATGCAGCAGCACAGCTCGGTCAGCATCCGAAAGGCAGCCTCGGGGGCATGTGTGCTGGGTTTCAAAATTCGCTGGAAACATCAGAATACCTTATTATCCCTTTCAGCTGCGCTTTAGTGAAACGGCTGTCCTAGAGGGGGAGGTTAAAAATACAGGAGTAGGCCTTCAGTAGAAGTTACGTGCTGAGAGCACCATAAAAGCGAGGGATGTGTCGTGCTTTGGGAGTGGCAGTGGCAAGCTCTGGGAGAAAAGTAACCCACCGAGCACAGCAAGGTGAGTTCAGAACAGATGCACAGCTTGAGAGCATCGAGGGTCACAGGAGCAAAGCGTGGAAGAAGGTGAGGTAGCTTACAGCTTCAGTGGGGTTGGTGATTGCTCTGTGAAGAGTAGCTAAGTCTTAAATTACCAGGTGTCTGTTCCACTGCTGGGGCCTATAACTGCTAGTGGCTTGAAGGGTAAGGCTTCAAATACTGATTTTAATCATGGGCTTGCTTTATAGTTATTTTTAGGGTTGTCATATATGAATTAGCTGCACAGGTCATGCATTTAGTGAGGGAAAAAATCTTTGCTGCTGACACAAGCAGTTGCAAAGCTGTTACAGCCCGGCAAATGCAGTATTAATTTCTCTGAGAAAGAACTTGCTTTGCTTGAATACATAGATTTGGTGTTTTTTTATTCTGCTTTTACCAGAATACATGCATACCATTGAATGTATTTGACTTGTAAACAAGTTTTTTGTCACTTTCAACAGAAAGCAATTTATTAGGCATAGTATGTACAAGGGTTGGGGTTTCTGGATTGTCTGGTATCCTGTTAATTATGTGGCGGTTTTGCTGTTCTGATAGCTCTGTGTGCTTCAGTAGTTATGATGGCACTTCTGGTAATTTTTCTGTGTCTGAGTTACTGAGGAAATGAATATTCTTGTTTTGGTGTTTTCATAATCAAGCTTAGCACCTGTTCCTGGGACTGAGAAGGCACATGTGGTGGGCTGACCCCAGACAGCAGCTAAGCACCCACACAGCTGCTTGTTTACTCCCCTCAGCGGGATAGGAGAGAGAACAGGAAGAGCAAAAGTGGGAAAACTTGTGGTTGAGCACAAAGACATGTTAATAAGTGAAGGAAAATGGTGGGAGGAAGACAAGTGATGCGAAGGCAATTGCCCAGCCAGTGTCTGAGCGATGGCTGCCTCCCTCTTCTTCCTCTACCCGAGCTGTTATTGCTGAGCATGACATTATGCCATATGGAACATCCCTTTGGCCACCTCGGGTCAGTCATCGTGCTGCTGTCCTCACCCAAATTCTTGTGTTCCACCCGCCTACTCGCTGGGCATCCAGCGTGGGAAAAAGAAATCCTTGAGGCTGTACAAGAGCTGTTCAGCAACAGCCAAAACATTGGTGTGCTATCAACACTGCTTTAGCCACAAATCCAAAACACAGCACCGCAGGGGCTGCTATGGGGAAAGTTAACTCCATCCCAGCCATACCCATTACAGCAGATCAATGACTTCTAAGGAATGTGACTTTTCAATTGAAGTTTTAGTATCCTAATCACCAAGAAGTAGTAACCCCTTCTGTGCGGATTCAGAGCACTGCCTCTGCAGACAGCTTGGTTTGGTACATTGCTTAAAACTTCCTCCGGGAAAAGGTGGAAGTGGAATTTTAATTTGGCATGTTTGCAGCTGCTCTTCAGAATAGCAAAGCAATTTGGGCAATAGCAGAGGTGGCTGGAATCACCTCCAGTTTGAGTTCTAATAGCCGTGGATTTAGCATTAGATTTACACTGCAGTCAAGACTGTTTCTATAGGTGATGGGGAGAAGCACGAAGGAAAAAGGCTACAGGGAGGTTCAATGTCACTCAGCTTCATTGATTTAATTTATCTAGGTTTGTCCTTAACAGTCAGAATATATGAGGCAGTGGAGAAAGGACAGTAATAAAATGATTCCCGAGGTGTGTGCTATGCACAACTGTAGAGAGGTCCTGCTCCTGTGGTTTGTGTCGGTAAGAGCAGTAAAGTGTGGAATTGCCTGCGCGGGGTAACTTGCCAAATTTTATTAAAAGACTTTGCACTTGGAGAGGAGCAAGAGAAAACTCTTAAGAGGATTCTAGAAATATGTTGAAATATTTTTACTGACACTAAAATTTGCTAGAAAATAGGTTTGAGACTGAAGTTATCAAAAGATTTGAGTGCAGAAGCAACACAATCACTGGTGACTGGCACTCAGGCACAGTTTTGTGAAACATTGTCTCTTGTGAAACCAGATGTCTGGAGGTTTCATCCCAGGCATTTTGGTTTTTTCTAGCACTAGCAGCTTGTTAATGCTAATCAGGTTTAAATTGTAATGCCTAGTGTGCTGTATTCCTGTGTGGAAAGGCATCCTTAGTGTGGCATAGCTACCTTCAGAAGTATGTTTCTATATGCAGGCAGGTACCTTGTTAATGCGGAGTATTTATAGAAGGGGAGCACCGTGAAGTAGATGTTAATGTATCTCTTCAATGTGTTATTTGCTGTCGTGGTGTCAGGCAGTGTAGGTTAGGCATAGGCAGATTCGTGGTTGTGTTTGCTGTAATATCCATTTAGGGCGTTGTTGGTAAAGAGGCATACTCCAATTCTGTGTGTGTGGTACTTCATGTGACAGCTGGCATATACCTGCAATACAGCAGCTTCACGATGGGATGAACGGAGAAATGCCTCCATGACAAATGAGCTGCTCTGTACAAAAGTTAACCAGAAGAAAAGTGTCTCTTACCTCAATTGTGTCGTACCTAAGACTCATTGCTTTTCTCCTGGACTTCCTGTGCTTCTGGTTTGCCTTTGGTATTGGCTGTCTCTTGAAGATGAAGAAGCACATCTCAATTTGATGCTCGAGAAAGAAGAACTGTGAATTTCACCAGTTCTGTGGTGAATGAATATGTATAGGCTAGCTTTTTAACCTTCTTTGCTGGGTATTGGGTTTTGTTTTTTGTTGTTTTTTTTTTTGTGGTGTTTGTTTCTTTTATTTTTAGGGGACTGATCTCTTTAAGGTGGATGGAGAATTATTCCTAAAACAGGCAAAAGTGATTTGAGGCTGGTGTAGTACCTGTTTTTAATAGAAAAGTTTATTTGAAACCATGTAGATACAAGTTGACAGTGTCCCTTTAAGTGTTTCTTTAAATCATAGAATTTTGTTCAAATATCTCTTCCTTCCTTTTACTTGTTTTACACAGCGTTATACAGAACCATTCCTAAACCTTAATTCATTACAGAAAATAATGGGTTCACTTCCTTTTTAAGCAGGACAAAAGGAACAAGCTGTTGAATGGTATAAGAAAGGAATTGAAGAACTGGAAAAAGGAATAGCTGTCTTAGTAATTGGTCAAGGTAAGCCAGTTTTAAGTTTTGTGGAAAAGATTTTGGTTTATGGCTTCTTCAAAGTGAGGAATCAGTATTGCTAACTATGATAGGTGCTGTATGAATTCAATTCATAAGAGTGTTTCTTACTCCTGTTTTAGCTGTAGGTTAAAACTGGTCAATTTCTCAGTTCTGCCTTAATGTTCTGGTCAATAACATCTGCAAATCTTGCTCCAGGTATTTTCAGACTGTCCAAAATCATAAGCAGTTCATGAGAACTCTGAAGCAAACCATTTGATTTCTTATATAACGGGAATGCCAAAATATTGAGTTCTGATTTGATTTGCCAAAGCTGACAGTTCATGTTCTCACTTACGCAGAATTTTATATTCAGTATAACTAAAAAAGAAACAACCCATTTGGAATGGTCTGGCATTGTGTTTCTGAGTAGCTTATGCCAAAATAGCTGAACATTTCCAACAAAGGAGGAAAGCCTTCTGTGTATATGGAAATATTTTAAGCTGTAGTGTAGAAGCAAGTATGTACCATAGAGAAATAGGTGTGATGAAGGATTTGCTAAGAATTTCTGTCCTCAAAATGATAATAATAACCCAACCCTCCCAAAACCCTCAAACGTATAAGTGCTTTTGCAGACTGTTGTTTTGTTCCTCAGCTACATTTAGAAATGTTTGTGAATAGTATATGGTGACGTGTTGCTTATACAACAATACCAGTGGCATTTGATACAATCTGTCTACATTGAACAGCTTAAAAAAAAAAAGCTTGACTTGAACAGACATTGGTGTTTTGGAAGTAGTGATATCAATGTCTGTAATTCCGTGTGTTTTGAAATGTAAAGGGACACAGTCAACTGAAATTAAATCTGTTGATTTTGCCAAAGTGAATTATTTCAAATTGTACTTGCCTCTCATTCACTTTTCAAGCTTTTTAAAAATCTTTTTTTATTTGACTTCTGTTTAGAAAAATGCAGTGACAAAGAACATATATTAGGTCAGCATGAAAATACGCAAGCAATGCTTGGGTTCCCATTGCTCTGTGAGCAACATTGTAAAGCAGATAGTATCAACTAACTTTAAATTCTTGATCAAATAGAAAGCTTTAGGCTTTTTTTCATTAGTTTTGCAATGATGTTCCTTAGTGGATGGGGTAGATAAGGGGTTGGGAGGAAGAGGAGGGAAGGCTGGGTGTCAGTATTTTAGCACTTAAAAATCAATTTGCCAAATTGTGTTTTAACATTGATTTTTCTTTGTAAGGTGATCAGTGTGAACGGGCTCGACGTCTGCAGTCTAAAATGATGACAAATTTGGCAATGGCCAAGGATCGCTTGCAGCTTTTAGGTACCAGTTACAATTCATGACTTTGGAAAGTTTCTCATTATTCGCACAAGTTCATGTAATGCATTCTTCTGAAATACGACTTTGATTTTGAAAGTGAAGGAGTCATTATCTGTGTAGGGTCTCTTAAGTTTGGTTTTTAGTTGAGAACAAGTAATATTTTTCCAATGCTTTTGATGGATTTTGAAATGGGAATCTCATGATCCACTTCCCTATGCCTTAAGAAATAGATATAAAGGTAACTGAGAAGTCTTTATACCGTAGCACGCTTGACTCATGAACCGAGGAAGTCTTGACTAACTCTTGTTGGACTGAGTTTAGGATTTCTGTGTTAGAACTGTAGTAAAACTTAAGATATATTGCTTATCTGGAGTGCTCAGTGTGCTTTCTGTAAGTGTAACTACTTCATGTTCTGTTAATTCTGCTGTCTCTTGGATAACAACTTCCCTGTTTATTGGTATGTGCTATAATAATAATTCTTCAGCATTATGTAGACCATAAGGCTGTGAAATCCTAACTCTTGTAATTTTGTCTGGTAGTGTTCTGTTTTAAGACTAGCAGATAAGATCACTTCTTTTCAGAAGCATAGTCTTGTATAGTTTTAGCTTTATCAAAGTGAAGTGTCGTATTTAAGCCCTTAATGGACAGAGTAAAATGGGCAGGATTGGAAATGGCATCCTACTGTGCACGACAGACAAAGATCAAGCAACAAACCCAAGGCTTTGTGTAGTGCATCTGCTAAACTGATAACTTTGGAACTGCTTCATTTCAGGCAGTAAAATGAAAATTTATTGTTGTTATTATTTCTCTTTAAGGGAAAACTTAACAAATGTACTTGTGTTTAACTTGCGTATCTGCAGCTTTAATCTTGCACTGTGTTGTTCTGAGTTTGGCTAACTCCCTCTCCTAGGAGTGTGTAGAGCAGACAGGAAGATTCATGTTCTTTTTTCCTCTTACACTTTGTGATTCTGTGGTCCTGACTGGTGATTGACAGGGTAGTTGTGATAACCACAAGAAAGTGAATCCTTTCTGTTTCCCTTGAGTTCCTGGTGTCCTTGGTTCTTTTTGGAAAAAAAAAAGTGAAGGGCACATGGGGTGAAAGAGGCTTCTGACTTCTATGCTTTACGATGGGTGTTTGTCAGTAGAAGCTTAGTGCACGAGGAAAAGATATTTTCTACTCGTTAGGGTTGAAGGCTGACTTCTAGAAGTAAGATAAACTAAGGAACAAAAGAGTGAAAGTGATTACATGCTAACAATTTTTGATAAATTGTGGCTTGTTGCTGACATCCTAATTGCAGATAACTAGGATTTCTTTAAAAAAATTTGTTGTTCTTTGAACCTCGAAGTAGCAGTGTCTGTATTTTGTGGGTAATGCTTCATCGTTGCTTGTGTTATTGTAGTAGCACTTGCAGTGTTTCTGAGTGGCTTGCTTGCTGTGTTCTGGTTGAAAAGATAAAAGGGTAAACATTGCAAAAAGCCTGAAGTTAAAGTCAAGCTGGTACATTCATCTTTACTACAAGAATGTGCGACCACATGCTATTTGTGTTCTTCATTTAGAGTGCAGATTGAAAGGTAAACAGAATAGTGTTTATTGCATAAGTTGATGTCAAATACGAGGAATTTTTACTTTGAAATTATCAGAAGTTTAGTACTTCATTATACTTATGTTCTTGTTCAGTTTGCACTAAGGATCTGCCTCAAGCAATGCACCTGAGGGCAAAATCTGGATGGAAAGGAGCAAGTGAAGTCATCTGCCCTTAGGAAGGCAAAAGATGTTGTTTGGAGAGATATTCCAATGGATTTAAATTCCTGCAAGCTTGATCATTGTGGAACTATTTGAGTAATATTTGTAACACCGTCTAACCAACTTTTGAGTATTGACAGCATCTGATTTTATTACTTCATGTGTCATTTTACATGGATTTTGTGAAGATCTAAAGTAATCTAGAGTTGAATTGAATATGGAATTTAAACAGAACTTTTAGCTTGTTACTTATAGTAACAGATATTTGAAAATTTTTAAGTGGTGCAGACATGCTTGTGTAGTTGAACTAAACCTGAGGCTCTTGAAGCTCTTAAGGTTCAATAAAGTGATTTTTTCCTACAAGTCGAGCTCTTAAGATCAAAGAGTGTTTTCCTCTAGCTATGTGGTTTTTCTCCATTTCTTGAGGGAGAAATAGGCAAGTTGTTCATTGCATTAGCTGGCAGGATAAAACAGACTTAAACAATAATATCAAATATTTCATCCCGCTTGTTAGACAGAGATGTGATTGCAGGCTGCCTAACTGAAATGCCATCCAGCCAAGCAAGTTACGTTGGTAATACATAGAAAGTGAAAACTAAATCATATGGATTATAACTCTTCCTTAAAAGTGCTCAGTGCTTTGATTTTTTTTTTTTTTTTGAAGTGTGTTGGATCATCAATGTAAGTTTGTTGCATGACACCGCTGGTGGGGGTGTTTGATACCACTGATGGGAGTGTGGTGTCTGATCACACCACTGATGCCTTTTAATGTTAGGCCAAGAGGATGCAGCTACTTACCTTGGATGATAGCTTTACTATGTTGAGCCCTGTGTTTTTCTTCAGTCTATATTATTGTATCACGTTCTGTTTAAAGTCATACTATGACACAGCCTGAAAGCTGAAGTTACTCCAGGTATGTTTCAGAGCACTTCAGGGTGCCCCGATCACTTTGACAGCCCAGAGACAATACTGAGTTGTGCTAGCTGTCAGGGGACTTCCACCAATTGAGTTGCTGGTGGTCCCAGTTTTTGATGTGGCTTAGGGTGTGTTGGCTGTGTAGTTACTTAGGTGAGTGGATAAGTCTTGCTCTAATGGTCTTCACAGACCTGATCTCTCCTGGATGACTGATCACCCATATTAGAATCATTATATTTGATATATTTAGAATCACAGGAGAATATTTGTTTTCTACAGCCAGTACATAAAACTCAACATTTTGCTGTTCCTGAAGACAGATGACCACAATGTCCAGTTCTGATGCTATACATGTGTTGTACCAATCTGTGTTCTCCCGTGTCAGAGAGACTTTCTGTAAGAGGGCAAATTTCTGTCAGCACTAGTGCCTTTCTGTGTAGCTTCAGTATTTTGATTGAAGGATGCACATGGCACATAATTAAAGTAACTTTCATCAGTATCCTCTTTGGTAATAGATACGGGCTTCAGTGGACACCTTTTGGGATCCTTCCACTTTCGTGAAGGTCATGGTGTTTTTACTTCAGGTTTGTGCTATAGGGCAATGTTTTTTTTTTTTATTAGAAATCAGTTACCTTGAACTCAAGGTTTGGTCTTGCCTAAATAAGACAACAGCTGCAGTTGTGTTTATTTGGGAGTTTATGTCAGCATTGTATCATCAAGGAGAAATAATGAGATTCTGTAAACTCCCCCCCCACCCCCAGTGTCTGGAGACATAGGGATAAAGCACTTAAATAGAACATCATCCAGTGTCCTGTTAATTTCTTGGAATAATATTTAATAGCTCACTTTATTTTCATTATTCCAGAGGGCTCTACAGCTATGCTGTCTCTCAAGAAAAGTGATACATTTGCTTTATGTAATTTCACATGCAATATTAAAATTACATGTTAATAGGCAATGTGATGGGAAGACAGTGTATGAATTGAAACTGGGCAACAATTTGATTACGTTTTTTGTTGCAGTTTTGGAGTTTCTGAATGTGTGGAACTTGCTAAGCCGTTGATAACCGTGGTAAAGCCCCAGTCTCAAGCTGTAGTGTTGAAGCAAATAGTGTTCCCTGAATTCCTGCCCAAGCCAATTGATTTTATTGTGGTCACTCATTGCGAAGTTTTTCCTGTTTGGAAATGTTCTCCAAAATTTAACTGATTATCTAATATCTTACCAAGCCTGCTAATTTTGTTTCCTGAGCTTCCCTGTGTACTTTCCATTCCGATTGCATGTACTGGGCAGGAAGCAGGCTCTTCTGCTGTCTCCTTCAGTGCACCCACTAGAACAGTACAGCGTGGTGGTGGTCAGTCGTACTACCAGGACCTTTCTGAGACTTCTTTAGAGGGAGGTTTCTTAGGGTAACTCCTTGCAGGTTGCAAAGCTTGTGGTTGTTTGTAGGCTGTTCTTGTGTGACTAACATTTTTTTGTCTTACTGTACCTGACTCTTCAATGTCTTCAACTTAAAGTAAACCCTGGCTTCCCATACTAATCTTGAACTTTAGCTTTTCATATTAGCCTGTGTCTGCTAAGTTTTCACTCTAAACCACATCTTGTTCAGTCTGGCTAGTATTATTATTAAACCATTAGTTAAACTATTGGGTCTAAAGATGCTTTCCAGGGAAGTGATCAGGAGCAGGCAGAAGAAAGGAATGAAGCAGGAAGACTGGAAAAAGATCTGTGATAGACAAAGAAGCGGGAGCAATGAAGTGTTTATACTCGTTGGTTGTGTGTTCTGCAAGCTCTGAATGGCAATTCTTCCTCCAGTCATGGCATTTACGGTCTTGGCTATGCACATTTTCAGTAGAATTTGGCTTCTTTTGCAGAATTTGGCTTCTCTTTGCTTTCATGTTGCCAGGGGACATCGCTCCTCTACTTGGCCGTCTGTTTTCCTGCAGCTTCTTGGTACTGTTGTCTCTTGGGGGAGAAGAGAAAAAAAAAAGAGGGGAAGGTGGAGTGTGAGAATGTATGCCTTGCATCCTTACTAACCGTGTTTTTCTTTTTACAAAAAAGGTGTGTGGGATGCTGAAAGATGTCATTGTAATGTATATATGGTCTTTTGCTTGAACAGTGGAGGTTCCTGTGAAATGTTGACTGGCTGTTACTACTTAAGTGAAACATTTAATATGCAGGAAAATGATGACTTCTCGGAGCTGGTCAAAAGTAACAACTTGGGGAGGACTTTCAGAGATGGATTATCAACACAAATTAGTAAATTAAGTTGAATTAATCCTGACCATTGCTTTTGGGAAGTAACTACAGTCACTAGACTGGAAAGATTGGTGTAATTAACTCAGCCATAAATGGCTAGTTTTAAAGCTGTTTCCAGTCATGCTCATACTGACAGAATTTTCTTACAACTTTGCTAAAGATGTAGAATAGATAGAAATACTCCTTTTATCTTTAACCCTGTAGCAAGTATAACAAAGCCGAACTTGACATTTGTGTGTTCAACATACATAAATTTTCTTGGTTCATTTTTATTTTTTGTTTGTTTATTTTGTCCTTTTTCCTCCCTCCCCCTCTGTCTACTATGTAGAGAAGCTGCAGGCAGTTTTGCAAATTTCCAAGCCGCAAATGGAGGTCTATAATGACAGTACTAACCTGGCATGCCGCAATGGACATCTCCAGTCAGGTGGGTTTGGATTTACCAGCGCCTATTGAGGGGATGTCTCTCAGTTTCTGGTGTACTACAGGGAAAAATACACAATGCTATGTTCTGGACCCACCAACTTTAAAAAAAAATGTTTTATATTTCTGTTTTTAAAGACTTTATTATAAAATACATTCCATCCTTTCTATGACTTTGACAACACTGTTTAATTTTGTAGTATTCAATTCTCTCTTAGAATGACTGTCCTAGAATCCAAAACTGTTTACTAAGACAACATTTTAGAAATTATTTTTGTTCTATTCTTAAAGGAATTAATTAAACCTGTTTTAGAATGTGTCACAGTCAATGCAGAATACGTAGGTTATATATTGTGCTTACGTAAGTAGTTCTTCCTTTATTATATTGTGAGAGTGAATGTGCATTTGCGTTAAGCTGCTTTAAATTTCACGTTTTTTTACTCTGAGAAAGTGATACATGATTAAAACAAGGTGGAGAGGGGGAGTCTTTTGCTTTTTGTCAAAGAGAGTTGTTTTTATCCTTTCCCAGAAGTCTGCACCAGGGATACTGAAATACCAGAAGTAAATTTGTTTGTCCATACAGAAGGAGTAAAGTTACTCTGAGGTTTCCGAGTTCTCTTCAGGGAATGTATTAAGCCAGCAGTAAGCTATTGGCCATGATCTCAGCCAATAATTCATACAGTAGCCTATAATGAGGTTAAGTAAAATGGAGAGCTAACAAGCAGTGGAATTCATAAAGCTTGTCTACTGAGTAAAGAGCAGTATTCAGTTTTTAAGGTAACTAAACTTGAAACTTAGAGTAAACCACATGCTTTTCTTTTTTTTTTTTTTCAGCTCTATTTCTAAGTCTGAAGTCATCTCACTGTTTGGTTTCATTCTTCCTAATGTGTGAGAAGTTAAAGTAGTGGAACTATGTCATGTTATGGTAATCTAAAGGTGCCTATACGTGGTATTATGAACTGTATTTGCCAAAAGAATGTCTCTTCAGTACAAGTTCCTATGTAGATTGAGCTTGAGAACTCTTTACCTTAAATGATCCAGTGCACCTGTTGGCTTTTTACCTGGTTGGCTAGACACTGATTGAACAAATACATACATATGCACAGAGAAGCTGGTAACGTGCTCCATCTGATACAATATGAACAGCTTTTTCTTTACACTCTTTCCTTTATATGTTTTTCTACATTTTTCTCAACGTATCTCAGAATTGGATGCTGCAAGAGAAGGTTAGACTGAACTTTAACTCTTAAAACCGTTAATGTAGTTACTTAAATCTGTTAGTAACACACCATAGAATATCCATTGGCATCTACTGGAAACGAGGAAACATTTTGTCAGTTCTGTAGCAGGTGTTCTTATTCACAGAAATTCCTGTAGCAGGAAGTGGTCACTGTTGGTAAACATGTGGAAATTGGTATTAGGCAATTTACCCATTTGGAGTCACATTCCTGGTGACTTACAGAAGATGGTTGACTGAACCACTTTTGCAAAGCTGTGCAGGAAAGGGTAGCGAAACAACTGCAAAGGGCTGTGGTCTTCTGGGGATGTTTTTTTCTGAGCAGGTGTCTTCTGACTTTCTGAAAAGGGATGCAAACTAATGGAGAAACTTTGATTTACCAGTAGGATCTGAGAAGAGGGAGGACTAAAGAGCAGGTCATAAAAGAGTTAGGTACCAGGCATCTACTAGTTACTTTAAGCAAGACTTCAAGAGGCTTGTTCCATTTCCATTGCCAAAGGTAAACTTTAGATTCATAACTTGTGGAAGTTGGAGGTTTACCCAGATTACTGAACTTCTCCACCAGCCGTGGGGTCTCTGATAGTACTGGGAAAGTCACTTCCTTTATATGTTCTGTAATAAAGATGGTATTTCCACACAGACAGCAGCAATCATTTAAAAACACAAAGCAGATGACATTATTTAAAAACTGCAAGACAGCTTGCAGGCTACTTGAGAGAACTGCTGTTACTGAGAAAGTAGAGGTGCTGCAGAAGTATTGAGCCGCGGGGCTCTGGTTAATTTGTGAATTTAATGTGCTTAATTTTTAATGTGCTTAATTTTTCTGCCTACATAAAGTATTACCTAATCAAGTTGCCTAATCAAGCTAGGCTTTTAAAAAGTCTGGGATTTTATTAAGTGTGAAATAGGGCCATTCATTTTTTAACATCAAGAAAGCACCTTTTTGCCCATTCTTTGGTCAAAAAGTGCTTGCTTTCTTTCATTTGTCTTTAAAGGCCAAGGTCTTCTAAGGATGTTTTTGCTTCTTATTTCTGTCTGATACTTTACTCTCACAGCTATACTGCACATTTATGTTCCCAAAACATTCCTTCTTTCAAGATAATGTGCCAGCCTTTCAGACCAGTTTACTTGACTCTGGTACAGATGACTACCTATCCCTGCCTTCCTCATTCATAGTTTCCTGACTTACCTGAATAGCTAGAGATTTTTCTTTAAAATTTATCTGATAGATTTATAATGAGGTTTTATAAGGCTTCGCTACAGCAGTATCACCCGCCCTTGCCTTGCAGAAGGCTACACAGGAGCTGTCTTAAGAGTAGTAACAAGTAACATTGACCCAAGGCTTGATTTTGAAATACGTATTCATCGTTTAATATTAATCACTCTTGTTTTCATAGTGGTCTTAAGTTAGACTTAAAACAATTTAGCCGTTTGGGTTTATTTCCTCAGACGTGCATGTGTTCCTTTCCATTTTAGTTGGGATTTTTTTTTTTGTTTTTAAGCTAGGCTGGGAGGGAGATTATTCCAGTCTTGTTGAAGACAGTGCTTATGAGTTCAATGAACTAGGCATACAATACTGGTAGTAATACAGCAATTCCAGTGTACCTTTTTACATTTCAATGCAAATCTCAGCATGATATACAATCAGAGCATTAAGTTTCTCTTTCTTACCACAGGATCAGCACTGTGCAAATAGCTTGTATTTTATCTCAGTTTTCACATGGAAGGATTCACTAGCATGTCTTTAATAGTAGGCATATATTGGCAATGTTTTCCAAGTTGCAAAAATTCTACTTGTAATACTGAACTTTTTAAAGAGTTTCCCAAGTAGAAGTAGCAATGAGATGGTTTTAACACATTAATTTGGCAACAGTGGATCTTTGACATGGCTGTTATAGTTTGAAGTTTTGTCCGTTTCGGGAACGAACGAGTTAAACGAGTTATTCCATATCAAGCCTTCTGTTGATAAACTGAAAAGTACTGAGCTAAGTTGTTTTTTTTTTCCTTCTCTCTGTTTGGGTTTTGGACTATATTCCTGAGGGGGGGCAGCGGCGGAGCAGAGCAAGGAGCTGCTGCTTCTATCAGTTTTTTTTCTCTTTTCGCTGGACTTTTTTTTTGGAGGCAGCCATCGGAGAGACGAGAGGAGAATTCTTTCTTCCCTGGACTCCTGGTTTCGGGATCTTGTAAATATATTTATCCGAATTTCCTCCATTTCCCTTTGTATCTGTTCCCTTTTTTCCCTGTTTCATTAAATTTGTATGGTTTGTTTTTCCTAAATCTCACAGCTGTGCGCATTGTTTATTTTCTTCCCCTTGGGGAGAAGTAAGCAATAAATTATTGTCTTGGGGGCTTGCAGTCCGCCCTAACTGCGAAAACCAAGACAACGGCTCTGTCCGTTCAGAAGAACAACCGTGTCCCTGATCTGTGTAGCTGTGATACCATTAGAAACATGGAACAGCTCCTTGATAGTTGCTGAAGTTTTCTGTTAGGTGGTTTCTATTAATTGAATGTACCTATTTGAAAAATGAGAATATAACTTTTGAAGGAATTACTTTGTTTTGAGGGCTGTTGTGAATACTGATCCTGAATAAGTGTCAGTCTTGCAACTGCTGCATGTATTTAGCTATGCAATATTTGCAGAAAATGTATAGCCGAGCAGTTTAAAGGTTTTTTTGAATAAAAATACATACATAAAGTTACGGACAATTCTAGATGGGTGGAATGTTTTTTTTCCAGCTTGAGGTCCACACATATAATAACCTCTCTGAGTCACTTTGTATCAGTTATCAGTAGGCATACATAAGGAATTTCTGAGGAACATTCCCTGTTGATTTTTAGGGTTTCACAAGTAAAGGCTGGAAGCTGTTCTGCAATACTGGAACTACTAATTGTAATTTAAAGTGGCTTTTAGACGCTTAAGAAGTTATAAAACAGCAGAAACTTGTTTATTAAGTTTGGCATTAATCTGTTTTAGATGCCCAAAAGAAAATACAGTTGGTCTGTTTATTAGAAATACAAAGCATGCTGTTACCGATTAAATAAACAAGCTAGAGCTGCATGTTTCCCAGATTGCTTCTGTTTCCAGATGTGTAGTATAATCAAGCTTCTCATAAAGTTGTTCAAACATATCCTTACTTCACCTTTAAAAACAGTTAAATATAATAAATGCATTTTAACATTTCTTTCTGTAGGGGAGTCTGAAATTGGGCACCTGTGTCTGCAGCTTATAACAATTTAACCAATAGAAAACCTGACAAAATTTTGCTCCTTGCTTGTTTGTAATTTGTTTGTTGTGTATATATTTGCATGACATTAAAATTGCAGGGATGTTCTTGGGACCAGAGAGTTGCTATTTCTGTATGATCCTGATCTGATTCTACAGGCAGCTGGACGCAGC
>VZRW01010950.1:433-16552 GCA_013398125.1 Aegotheles bennettii | reverse complement strand
TGAGGGAGGCAGCTGCCGAGATGGCCGCTTTTAAATTTGCCGCGGTTCTCAGCCACGCCCCCTGCCACGTCAGCCTTTCAGATTCTCGCAGGACCCCCACCCAAATTCGGGTATCCTTGCTGTGCCCGGCTTTACCATCTCCGAGAAGCCCGGCCCTTCTCAAATGCTCAGCAATTAAAAGGAAGAGCACTTACCGCAGGCGCCACTAACAGCCGCTAACAGCGGCCGTGTCCTGCTCACTGCTCCGCGACAGGCATTTTGAAGAGAATGAGATATGAGACTATTTTTGGATAAAAAATAAATATTGCAAAAATATTGCATGAGTACATGGACTGAGAATAAAATATTGAAAAATTAGAGAGAAGATTGATGAAAATGTACTGAAATGAAGAGGGAAAAGGAAAAGATGCTGGAATCTCAAAGTTATTATGTACATAAAAGATTCTGTAAATTTGGTTTTATGTATCCAAAAATGCTCAGTGTGTTTCCTGACTTGGGATTTAGTAAATGGAAAATGAATCTGAGGAAGTTTTAAGCAACTATTCTGGTACATAAATGTCATATAAACTGCTAACTCAATGTATCAGTAACGTTTTATGAGTCATTATGATGACTTTTTGAAACTCAGACTGAAATGAGAAATTATTGCCATACATCCCACAGCCCTGGAGCTTTAGGGCATCCAGATCAACCTCCACCTACTGATAACTTCATGTTAACTCATGCTGTGTTTGTTTTTTTTGTTAATGTCAAGAAATTCATTTGGACAGAAAAACACCTGTCTCACTTTTTTAGAGTATAAAAATCTACAGTAGTTGTTTTTCCTTCTCAATATCTTGTATGTGGCATAAAATCCAAATTACTGAATGACTTTCCATTCCTAAACAGACAAATGAAAATAACTATAGTAACATGATCCTGCCAGGAGTATATCAAAGTTGACATATGATTTTAAACAGTTATTTGATTAAACCATTATTATATCTTTTCATTTGACATTCAGTAGTAGGCCCATTTTTATCTCAGAGTTACTTCCTGATTTTTCTTTGCCTACTTTTCTTTCTTCACCTTCAGTTAGAGACTCAATCAAGTCACGTGTACAAAGCACTTTTCAATGATTATTGTACCGGTTCTCTGTAAAGAGAGATTGTAAATATAAAGGGTAACCCAGTATTTTTGTGTATGAGTCATATGACTATATATATGATAGTTAACATAACCAACATGCAAGTATTCTTCTCTTCTGGTCAGAAGTGTGCCTATTACATGCTGAGGTATTTTGACATCCTTGTCATTCATATTATAGAGCAATACTCAGGGCTGCAATTTTATAGCATCTCTGTGAGAAGTCGTGTCATTGGTCTCAACAAGTATTATGCCAAAATGAAACCTCCAATAATGGATACCAAATGGAAAGTCTAGTCCCAGAGAGTGAGATCAGGATCAGCGTGTATTAGTGGGTTTCTTTAGGAGCTTAAAAACATACGATTCAGAATGTAGTTCCAAGAAATAGAAACTTGGTCTACCACAGAAGAGTTAATAATTTTCAGTACTTTTTTGTTAGATACAGTAGATGATAACTTTCCACACACGAAGCTCCAGCAGCAGCTTTGAAGTCACAGCACAGCATCTGGGTTTCCTAGTATCAAACAGCATAGTGAATCATGCAGTGGTAGTGGGAGTTCAACTTACCACAGTGGTGGCTCCAGTAATACCAACAGTAGTGACAGCTGTACTGAGAAGCTGCTCAGAATCATCCTATCCCCACCCCCCTTTAAAAAATGATGGCAGGATATTCAGATAAAGTCACTTCCAACAGCTTGGTTTTTAAGTGTAGTTTGCCGAACCTCTGGAACAGACAACCTTGTGTCCTCTCAAATCTGTTGGTGCTAACTGCAAAGCTGTATTTTTCATGTATATGGAGTTCACTGTTACAGTTTACTTTAGATTGAGCTATTAAATGCAAATCTGCTGAGAAATGAAATTTTTCTGACCTACCAAACCATGACTCTTTTTCATGTAAACATGAGTTTGGAGAAAAAGTTTCTTAAACACAATCTACTTCTCACCAAAGCATGTTTCCAGTGTAAAAAAATAGTGACTCTTATTATTGACTTCAAAACACCAAACAAACTGTTTCCCTGCTGCTTTCTGTAATATACAGAACAAGTAAATGAACTGACAGATGATGTTAGTTCAGTTCAGCCTTTGGTAGATATGTGGATATGGATCAATGGAAGTACCCTCCTATCATTCCCACCTTCCCTCTCTCTGGACAGTGTGGAAATTCCAGATCTAATCCATTTTTCCCATGATAACATTTTAATATATTGGGTTATGTTTTGCCCTTTTGTCTCCATCATCTTTTACAACCTGAAGTGTGTAATAGAGAACTTCTCTCAAAACACACGGATTTTGTAGTTAGCATGTCAGTAGATCAGACAAAGTAGCACTGTAAGTATGATAAATGAATGCTTTTCGACTGCTTCTCTCTTTAGAGCAATAAGTGTTATGGAACTAGGTTCTTTAAACAGTAAGGGGAGTCAGAGCTTGGTATTATGGACCGTATAACAAATTCAGATACCTAACAAAAGAAATCAATCACAACCCCATTTCCTAAGGTGAATCAAAATAATTTCCAATTACAACAGCAGAATTTACAGCTGTTTTGGCAGTACTGAATTTATATGCAGTAATAGCAAAGCTCACTTTGGAAAGACAGGAAGATGCTGATAAACTGGTCTTATCATTCCAATTAGCAATCAGTTCTAGAATTCGCTGCCACTATGGGCTACTTCACGTGACAAGATTAAGAGTACTAGACAAAATACATCAGCCGTTTCCTCACTACTGATGACAGTGTTGCAAATCTAGGTTTACGTTTTGTTTTGGCCCATCCAGCTTTGTGTTTCTCTTTAGCCATTCCTTTCTTCCCCTCTTTTTGTTTTTACAAAATCTGTTAGCCCTTTTTTCCAGTCCTTTGGTGCTATGATAGCTTTAGTGAGCTATCAAAGGCTACTTCTATCTGCTATAGCAGATGCCTAGAGCTATAGTGCGAAATCAAAGAAAATAAACTCTGTTGACATGATTGGTAGCATATACTCTGTACATCCTAGTAGGTTTCAAAAGTTGTCTTTGTAAAGCTCAAGAATATTTTTTTTATTCTGTAGTTATCTAAAAATCCTCATAAAAAAAAGCAGTAGCTGAAATTAGGTGCAAATGAGTATGACATTCAAAGTAGATTCTCAGATGGTGTAAAATGTCATAACATCCTAGTGTAATTATAGCAGTTTATATTAGCTGAGAATCCGTTCCCTAATGATTGTACCAAAGTACATAATATTAAGATCAAAATGATGTGTTTGCTTCTGCTACTGAAAGAAGTAGTCATACTTCCTTATTTGTATATGATCATGATGCTGTCAAACAGCTGTAAATTTTGTTTTTTAATTGAAAATCAGTTTGATCCATATTTAAAAAAAAAATGATATATTTCTTCTTTGTAGGTATTTGAATTTTATGTACTGTCTATTTACTATGCACTGAATCCCTCTACTATTTAATGATCTTAGATTCACTGTGCTTACTGACTGCTCTAATGAGAGAAATGAATGCAGAGAACACATTCATCACAGTTATGAGATGACCTAGTGTGATCACTGGCACGTTAACTACAAAATTTTTGATCGCTTGAAGGAGAAAATCAAAAGTTATTTTTTTTATCTCATTTAGTCCAGAAATAAGAAACTCTGCAGGAAGAGATAATTCTTGAGAAGGCAGTTTTGTAGTCACCTGACTTGCTATGTGAAGAGCATGTGAATTGCTGAAAGTAGAACTCAGATAAAATGGATCATGAATTTCTGAATAAAACCTATTTAGAAGACAGTACCTTTTGTAAAATCATAAAATTCAATCTCATTTCATTAGAAATAAGAAACTGCAAGGACAGAAATTCCTCGAGAAGGCAGTTTCACCATCACCTGTACTTTTATGAGACTAACTCAAATAAAATCTTTATAATAAAAAATATCTGTTGTAAAATCAGAAAATGCATTAGAAAGTCTCATATTTCCTCAAATCTGTTTCCATTTAAAAAGGAAATAAAATATAATTTCTGATTGTTTATCTCAAATAGGTTTTCACTGCAAATTGTATCAAAACATTTAGTTTCTTTTCTGAGTTAACCTGGTGTCTTATTGCTCCTTATTGTACTTATTATTGCCTGGATTTTGGTACATTGAGATCAAGACACAGGTCAATTCTAAACCTGTAAACATGCTGAATTCTTTATGACTTCATGAGAAGGTTTGCCTAGAGCTAGGGGAACAATCTAGGACTCCTGTGTCACAGAAGGGCATTTCTACCAAAAAAAAAAAAAGAGTATCCTTCTTTTTTTGATGAATCTGTAGCGTAGACAGCTCAAAACTTGAGTACTATAAGTAAAACTGAATTTTATCACCACAAGGATAATGACAAAGTTAATTCAATCTTGTGAAAGAGCCAGAAGTATTCCTTCAGGTACCATTTCTCTTCCTTGCTCGAAATACTGAAACTGAACACATTTCGATAATAGATGCAGCCTGATTTCCTGCACACACTTACTTGTCCCCTTGTCTCTGATTCCCATCAATGCTGTGTGCATGACTTCCAGAAGAAAATAGTGCTACTGGAAAAAAGGATGGTGAGGGAAAACAATCCTAGTCCCTTGCCTTCCCTTGCTTTCCCTTCCCTTCCCACACACAAAGTAAGGTACAAATCATCACCTACTGTTACAAATCACCTTCTTCACAGAGGACTGCAGCCACTCTTCATTCCTACAGCTGTCTGGACTAAAATGCTGGCACTGGGGTAGGTATTTCACTTTTAGCTAGTGGACAGCTTCAATTTATCCAGATTAATTTACCCTGAGTTATAGCACTTGACTAACAGCAAATGTAGGCATAATAACTTGCAAATTCCCTTCCTTTTTCTTGAGCTGAACTTTATGAATATATTTATAAAGATGCGAAATCACTCATTGAGCTCCCCACTAAACATTTGAGTAAAAAATTGCATATTTTCCTTAGAAGTTGTTGTAGTTTAGAGAAATAATTTGTTCTTATCATCAAATAAAATATAGTGAATATCCATGCAGAAGTCAGGACACAGTGTGATAGCTGGTGTTCCAGTTGTGTTTGTTGGACTTTGATTGTTCTCTGAGGGAAGGAAAAATAAGTAGAGACTAAAGCTGTTTTATTCAGTTAGTGGTTTTTGTGCTGTGAATTTCTATTACATCTTTTGCCAGAAATTGACTTTGTCTTAGGAAAATATGCCTCTTTTGATCATGGATTCAAATAACAATGTACTGTACTTCTTTAAGTTAATGTTTAGAAAAAATAGTAATCACTTTTAAAGTCTGACTTCAATAGCTTTTCTGTGCAGCACAAGAAGAAATGTACATGTCAGTATCAGTGCTGAGCAAAGCAACTACATTAATACAAGAGGTAAAAGTGATACAGCTGTTATTCACTAGACACCTAAAAGCCATCTAGTTTTGAATACTTCTTTTTTTTTTTTTTGGCCAGAAATTATAGGAAACCTTAACAAATGTCTACAGGAAGAGCTTACTTGGAAATTTTCCAATGCATTTGTGCATTATATTTTATGCTCAACATATTTGAAGAAACAAAGCTGGCTCTTCAAAAGTGCAAAAAGTTAAGTATATAGATAATTTAGTGTGTGCTTATATACAGAGTACTAGTATTCAATAGAAGCTTGTATTGATTGCCAAACACATCAAAAACTTTATAATATGAACACAAAATAATGCTTCAATTCTTTTTCATTTTCCCTTTTTCTCTAGAAAACTCCAGTGCAGTTATAAGGATTTCCTGGTTTTTTATTTCATTTTATTTTGATAGTAAGACAGTAACCAAGATAGTTGGTCACAAACTGTAAAAAAAATATAATAGAAGTAATGCTTGGAAGACAAAAATATTTTCTTCTGCCACTAGCATAAATATTTAATAAGCTGTAACTTCTCTTCATCCTTTGTTATCTGTTTTTTTCTGCTAGAAGAGATTAACTATCAGCATTGGCAAGAAAATAAGACACAAATTTCTGTTTGTAGTAAGTCTGGATATGGGAATAACCCAGACAAGTCCAATTTTAATAGCTACCCAAAGGAAGAATCATCTCTTTTCCTCTGATTTTTTCTTTCCTTTATCACAGATGCATTTTTTACAGAGCTTCTAATTTCAGTTGTGAGGAGCTGGTAATGATGTCCACTGCACTAAATAACTAATTCTTAGTTTGATTAATGCTCTCATTTAGGAATGACTATTTTATTCTGTAATTCCTTGCCTTCTTAGTTTACTGCTTCTCTCTATATGTTACTTCGACTAATGATTTTCAAATGCCATTGAACCTTCTGAGCTGAGTTTCAGGAGACAGTAACATTTGGATGGATGAAAACTCTTAACAGGCTATCATTCTATCATGATGCACTGCACTCCAATGCAAACAGAAGTTGTTCAGATCATAACACCTGCATAACACCTTCCACACCTCAGGAGAAAGTACCTAGACTTTGCCTTTTCCTTACTGTTTCCAAATGCCTATCAGCTGATCAAAGATGTGTCTGATACATTTGTACTACATATTTTTCACTGTGAGGGAGAGAAGCAATTTTCTGAGAGTTTGGTTACAGTAAGGTGTGGAGGATGGGTGCAGTGAAGTTCCCACCATGGACAGAGATATGGACATCATACATCTGGTTGTACGCAAGCCATGGGAAAGATAAGCACAAGAAGAAAGCAAGGAGCCGGGAGGAAAGTATAAGAAACTGTCCTAGAAGAAAACAGCTGTGCGGACATTGCTTTTTATAAAAACATGTTTTTAAGGCTAGCACATGATAAGCTTGTGCTGGGAAAGAACAATACTTTATCTGAGAATAAGGGAATCAAATACTGCTACGTGGTGCTTTGTGGGACTGGGACATGGGCTATAAAAACCAGAGTTGTATAGCAATAAAGGGTCTTCTCTTCACCCCAAAAGAGGGGTCCTTGTCATCTGTCATTGCAGTAAGGCAATAAAAAGTCTGTGGATTAAAAAGTGATATTATAAAAGTTTGGAGTTTTACTCTGGAGTTTTGACATAAATCTGTTTCTTGTTAAGTTCTGGTGATTTTGCAGGCCAACAGCATTCAGCGATATACTGTACCATTTGGGGCAAATCCTCAATATGTTAAATCTGATTGTTAAAAGGCCTAATTGCTTTGAAATAGTCCACCCTGCCCATGATTTGCTCTGGACTGAATGTACTTGGCCTACCTATCTTTACTCTGAGTCCAGATGCTTTGAGGTAAGTAGTTTTCTTTCCATTGGAGCTTAGATATTATAATGACTATAAATTTAGTCCAGATTAAATACTTCTGAAGTACCTGCACAAAATTAAGATAATGTTTGTATATCATTTAAGACTTTTTATTTCCTATTTTAAACTTTTTAGAGTTTGGGAAAAGAATTAACATATCCAAGCCTGGACTTTCATATTCCACATGCCTTCCATTCCAAAACTCATATCATCAGTAAGAAAAATATCAGCTGGTGGTTGGGCAGAAACATGATAACCTTTGACTACAAGATCAAATAGAACTTCAAAAAGTGTTATGCTGTCACATAACAGAATTTAGAATGCAAATGTCACTCCAGTCTTTAAAAAAGGCAAGAAGGAGAACCCAATAAACTATAGACCAGTCAGCCTCACCTCCATCCCTGATAAAGTGATAAAACAACTCATTCTATATGTCACCTCTAACTATATGGAGGAAAAGAAAGTTATCTAGAGTAGTCAGTATGGGTTCATCAAGGTGAAATCATACTTGACCAATCTGATATCCTTCTATGATGGCATGACTAACTGGGTGGATGAGGGTATCCTGTGAGGGTACCACAGGCGATATTGTCTACCTTGACTTCAGCTAGGTTTTTGACAAGGTCTCCCATAGCATTCTCATAGGGAAGGTTAGGAAGTATGGGTTAGACAAGTGAACAGTGATATGGATTGAGAACTGGTTGGGTGGTAGAGCTCAGAGGGTTGTGATCGGTGGTGTGGAATCTGGTTGGAGGCCTGTAGTTAGTGGTGTCTCCCAGGGGTCAGTACTGGGTCCTGTCCTGTTCAAAATATTCATCAATGACCTAGATGAAGGGATGAACTGTACCATCACAAATTTGCTTATGATACCAGACTGGGAGGAGTGTCTGACACAGCAGAGGGCTGTACTGCTGTTCAGTGCAACCTGAGCAGGCTAGACTGTTGGGCAGTGGGGAAACACATGAAGTTCAAGTGCCCAAAAAAAGGAAGTTCCTTCTAAACATGAGAAAAAACTTCTTTACCTTGAGGATTACAGAGCACTGGAACAGTATGCCCAGAGAAATTGTCTCCTTTTCTGTAGACATTCAAAACCTGCCTGGATGTGATCCTGTGTCACCTGCTCTAGGTGAACCTGCTTTAACAGGGGGGTTGAACTAGATAATCTCCAGAGGTTCCTTCTAATCCCTATATTTCTATGATTCTGTGTATTTCATGTTTCTTTACAACTCCACAAACTACTCTTTGATAAAGACATAGTGAAGCCATGACATCTTACTTTCAAATATGGTTAGAAATAATGTGACATTTTAGCTAACTAATCACTCTTGTATGAGATTATCTTCAGGATGGTAACAAACATGGTAACATACTCTACTGTCAGTCATGCTTGCAACACCTTGTGACTTCTTTATGGTGTGTGTCATACAACAGGAAACAGCATTATATGGGTAACTGCTGAGTAGCTTAAATAAAAATCAGGATAAAAAGATACAGGGCCAAACCAAACAATTCCAAACTGTCTTTTTTTGTAGCACAGCTCAACAAGATACAGTTTCGGGACTTCATTACTTTCCAAGACTCATCTAGGAAAAATATAGCAAGAGATGCTTTCCCACGCTCTGGATGTAGATTTTGTACTTTTATTTATTTAATATTAACTAAATCACTCTTGGCCAAAATTAATTGAATTTATGAGGAAGAAAATAGTTTTGCTTTTCAGATCAATATAATTTCACTGGTATTCTCTACTTTGTCAGAATGGCACAGCTTTGTGCAGTTGTGTCTGTTTCAAATGAACACCCCTAAACTTTGTCATGGACTCAGTAACTAAAACATAGACCTAAAAAAAGAAATATTGGTGTGTTCCAGCTGAAATTCTATATTTTGACATGTTCAGTTTTGAAAATATATTTTAGAAATTTACATTCTTTCCAGCATGGAGTAAAAGCATGTTCAGGAGCAGTATTTCAACCCGTTTCGTCAGCTTCATTTTCACCTCTATTTAAGCTTGTGAAGCTCCCAGGTAGTCTGAGATGTGTAAAGTTCCTTGGGAACTTCTATCCTGTATCTGTAGGCAATGAAAAAATTGTGGTGGAGTGTCACAGGACATTGTGAAAGAAATCACCCAGAAGCTAAAGATACGAAGTAATACTAGAAGCTTGAATATATTCTTCTGCTGTGGATCTTTCAACCTCAAGTGCATTTGCTTAATAGTTCTCCTGCTGCTTCAAGTTTGAAGAAAAGTAGGGATGCTCTTAGAAATTGTGAAACTGGAAAATCAGTGAAGTGTTTCTTTATTCCCTCTTGAGATCAGTTTCATAAGCCTATACTTTGGTGTGTTGAGACGCACGAGCATCTGGGTTTTATTCATTTGGGATACTTTTGTGAAAAGTATTGCACAACTAGTAAAAGGCACAAAGGATGAATAGTTGGACAATATATTGAAAATTGGGCCCCAAAATTCTCAAGGCTCTTTCAAAATATTGGGCCTAGGAGACAACAAAAGAGAGGAAGAGGGATATCATCTGCCATTGCTAAATGACAAGACAGAGAGTTACAGCTAACCTCTCAGCTGCACCTCTGACCACACAAGCAAAATGCAGGAAGTGCAGGGTCTTGATAAGGTGGAAGGCACAATTACTTTGTAATAAACAACATTCAACACTCTCTTCTCCACTTCTGGTTTGGGTTTTTGGGGTTTTTTTGGGAGCCAGTATAGGAGTTATACTGACTAAATTTTGTATCATGTGCCTTCTCACTGCCTGAAAAATTATGTAGCTGTTGCTATGGCTGCAGTTTCATTCACCGCATATTCTCAGTTCTCTACAGCTAAAATGCTTCATGGAGTACAAATTTCCACTGCAGTGATGCAAGAGAAAGAGAATAAAGTATTCTGCTTTTTTATCCAACTTACATTTCTATGTGTAGAATGTAATATTTTGAAAATCTAGGTACTGTCAGTCACCAAAAAGAAGTTTCTTTTTCTGCTAATGCTACAGAAATTAGTCAGTCTCCTTTCTCTTCAGTATGTTGCAGAGGGCAATATGCTCACCTAGGCTTATAGACTCTAACTTGCTTTAGCAACCTCAGTATTTCTTCCTTTTTCATTTCGTTTATAAAGCCTTCTGTTTTTCCCAGTTTAAACACAATTGTTCTAAACTTTTTTTTTCAGTACTGTTAAGAAGTAAGTACCAGGATTTAGCATGTATGACATTGTCTGAGGCATTTGTTCAGCTGCCTGTTGAATCCCCTGAAACTAATGCTCAGTCTCTATTAATGTCTCAGTCCCTGGAAACCAGAGCCCATTCGCTCCTATAATTAATCTTGCAGGTACTGCCTTGACATTATTGGTTCACCAGCAGAGCAGAACTGCCTCAGCCATCAATAATAATTCAACACATTAGGATGAGACTTACATACACAGCCCACAGATGTAGTTGAATTGTGGGTGGACTCCAGCACTCCTTTCTGACTGGGGAAAGAAGAAAAAAAAATATTAATCCCTCTGCAATTGAAACTGTTTTGGTTGCTGGATAATTTTGCAGTACAAGGGTCATGGTGTTACTCATGCTTTTGGTTTATGTTTTTTTTTTCTAAATGCAAGCACTGTTTGGCACAATGCTTGTGATTGTCTGTTTACTGAATCTTAATACTAAAGCTTTTACAAATTGTCTTTCACAGATGGTGGGAGCTTCTCAGATCAGGAGAGGCAGGGAATTTATTACTCAATATTTCTGTATTACTGATTGGGACGTGAGAAGCATAAGCAATCTGTCCTACTGCAGAGTCTGAGCTCTCCCTCCTCCTTCCCCCACCCCAAAAATTATGGCTAGCTGGAGAAGGGATTTTTTTTCTCATTTTGTGTAGATAGCAGCTGTGTAATTTCAAGCAGAATGTTTGCTTTGATCCTCCTTTCTTTAATTGAAATCCACAATTATGAGATTTGTTTCTTTTATGTTTGCTAGTTTATTGTTTTAATCTACAAAATGTGCTGTCTTGCTGTCTTGCACAGTTAAAGGCAATAGCGCAGTTAGGATTTAAATGGCAAACTTGGGGGGGGTGGTTGCAGTCTCTCAGGTATTGGGGGGATAAAACTTCTTCATCTTATTTCAGATCGTTATATGTACAAGGTAGCAACAAGAACACAAACAATATGTCAACTATTTGTAAAGAATATCCCTAGGTAGCCACTTTATGTAAACCAACCACATGAAAGGAAATTTTAATATGGAGGCAAAAAAAACTATTCTTGTAGCTTATTTGGAGATTTCCTCTTTTTGGAAGCCTTTGTAGTAACAGTTTTCATTATACAGTTTTACTGGTCTCTCCAATACCAACTCTGACTTACGTGAGTTTTGAAAAGCATTTTAGAACAGCCAGGGTATTTAGAGTTTGAAAGAGGCATTGCCAAACTGGCAGATGCAGAAGATGGAGTTATATGACAGAGTAACCATCTATGACCCAGGGTACTGAGATAACAGCTGAACTCACATTTACAAAGGATTTTACTTCGTTAGTTCTAACTGAGGTGAAAAAACTGCAAAATTTAGTCTACCTACAGATTTTTGTACTTTTTTTAATTTTTTTTTTAGGTTACAAATGTCAGCAAATCTGTTATAAAAAACTGCTCAGGAAGAAAAAAAATCCTTTTCCTTAGTGTCTTTGCCAAGAACTGTTTCCTGACAAGAATTTTGGCCAGAAGAAGAACAAGTAAATAAATCTTGAAAAATACTTTGTGTTACAAAGTATGTGCATTTGTGATAACTTCCTCTTCTTGTGAGATAGATGTCTCAGAATAAAACGGTTCAAGCTCTGTAATTCCATATACAATGGATTTCATATCAGATTATCTGTCAGTATCTACAATGCTTCCCCAATTAAAAAAAAAAAAAAAGAAAAAAGGGACTTCTGGGAAATTGAATTTGAATTTCTGTCTATTTTGACAACCACTTTTTTCAGAATTCTCCTAGAGATATTCTCAAATTAGTATAGATTGCTAAAATCTGTTGAGAATTTGTTCTCAAACATAAGTCATGGTTCCATTCTGGAGTTTTCCTAGTTTACACCAGCTAATAAACTTACCTCAATTTAAAATAAACTTTTTGCTCATCTACAGAGATTTTTTTCTTGATAATCTCAAATGGGGAATCTTACATAATTAGTATCGAGCAGAGCTAACATCAAATCTGGACCTGATTGACACCTCATCCTAAGGCTTAGTATGGACCTCATTTAATTCAATAAAAAATAAAAGACTCACAGCAGCTTTAGATCAATTTACATTAAGATGTAAAAACCCAAATCTATGAAGTCAGGAGGCTATATCATATGAACATAGCCACTCCACTGGCTTGCAGCTCTAATAATGAGTGAGATTGCCAAGATAGGTTCTTCTTCAGTTATAAAAAGGCCTCAATGTTTTGCAAGAATAACTAATAACAATGAAGAACAATCGCCTCTTGCTAAAATAAATAAATAATCCTTTATATTTATTTTTGCAGTGATGATGAAGGTGTAGGATTTCATCTGGCAAAAGGATGGTTGGAGAATGAGTGAAGTATTTTCTTCATTCATGTAGCCCTGTAGACCTACACTACAGTACTGTCATTGCTAACAGCAGCCTAGAGGCTTTTCAGTGAGTTTGCAAGGCCTCAGCTCTGAGGGTTGTTAGATTTACTTGTATTGACTTGTCTGTTGCTTTATATGGGTTTGGTTTAGTTACAACAATTTTTATTCGGTTTTGCTTTTCCTTATCTTTTCTGGTACAATCACAGTTTTATACAGATAGTAGTAACAAACAGCTCAGGAAATAAAGGGACAGTTAATTTAATTGCTATGGAGCTTTTGTTGTAGTTCTGTGCACAGAAGGTAAACTTTAAAATTTGTGACACCAAGAAGAATAAGATGATAGACCTCCCATGGACTAAAGAAGGATCAGGAATGACATAACATCTGCCCTCCCAGGACTTACCAAAAAGAATTACTGTCTTGCAGAGCTCTGTTGCAGACATTTTCTGCCATACTGGTTATGTGTCATTGACTGACACAAAATGTATTGGGAAAAAATACCATCTTCTGTATCACTTCTGTATTTTACCATGTCTGTCATATTCTTATCATCATTAGAATAATTTTTCACTAGAAGCATAGTTATGTCGTCTTCTGACAGTTTTGTAGAAATCATGACTAGCTGCTGTAAATCCATGAACATTGAGTTTATGAAATAGAATACATATATTTTACTATAAAATACTGAGTATAATTTCCATGGTTATAATAAAAAGCAAAAAAACTTCTGAATATTAAACTTAAATTATTAAAGTCATTCAACATGACAGCTTTGAGGGTATCAAATCAGAAGTCCAGCCTCAGTGGCAGTAAAGAAACTAACATTAAATCACTTAATTGCTTGATATGAACCACACATCACTGCATACAAATATGCAGAGCTGAGCAACAGTAATTTAGATTTGCTGGATTAAAGACTCTGTCTAGCTACTAAAAAAATGAATATAAATTAAACAGCTAGATGGAAATACAAAGATTGTTAGGATTTAGTGTTAGACATACTATATATGTATTCAATTGTAGCAGTTATTCATAGAATCACTTCATTTGGAAAAGACGTTTAAGATCATTGAGTTCAACCTTAAACCTAACACTACTAAGTCCACCACTAAACCATGTCATTAACTACCTCACTGCATATCTTTTAAATACCTCCAAGGATGGTGACTCAACCGCTCCCCTGGGCAGACTGTTCCAATGCTTGACAACTCTTCCAGTGAAGAAAATTTTCCTTAGATCCAATCTAAACCTCCACTGGCGTAACTTGAGGTCATTTTCTGTGTCCTATCAGGTGTTACTTGGAAAAAGGGACCAACACCCACTTTGTTAGTGCCTTCAGAAAGAATTAAAGGACTGTACTAAAAGTGTTGAATGGCTTAGAAACGAGTGGGGAGTTAGATTCTTAACTTCAGGTGAGTTCATCTTCATTTGGAGATTGCTTGTCATTGTATGTCATTTCACAGTACTATCAGCCTAACCCTTGTACAAGTGCATTAGGTGTCACCACTACAAATTTCAACTCACAATGAAGGTGGCCATGATGATACTCTATCTCTGTATTTCAGTGTAATAAGTCATGTGCAAGTTCATGGTCAAGAAGGTACAGCACATTAAGCTATGAATACCAAATGGGAATAAATTATATTTAAGAAGGCAAATCATTTGGTAGTACAGCTATCTGGAGAAACAGAAACTAAACCATGCTTGCTAGGAAGCAAAATAGAAACTAGGAACTTACTACATTTGAGTTCAAAAAAAGTAGGCAAACTAGCTTTTACAAATCCTCTTCTCCTCTATAGAAAAAGAGGCAATGGACTTGATTAGGAAGCATAACTATAGCTTTCAAAATTTTCATTCAAGTGAGGAAAACAATAGAAACTCTTGGCACTTTGAAGGAAAAATTGCAGAGATGTATTTCAGTGAATTTTTCCATTTTTATTACAAAGTGTCAGAAATTTTATTTTTACCCTCAATATTAGGTTCAAGATTTAATTTTTATTTTCTAGCTATTTCCTTCTTCTCACATGAGCTCTTCCTTTCTTTCTTTTTTTTTTTTTAATATGTTTATTTATTTACTAAGCAAAAGGAGACAAAGGCAGTAGGAAGAAAATGAAAGAAAACTAAATATAGGAGAGCAAACAAAAATTATGAAACACAAAGAAAGGCTTCAGAAATTATTTTTGTGCCAGTGCAACTATTTTGCAAGTTCTTTTTTGAGCACAGAAGTATGAATATGCCATTTTTAAACTTGCCTCTTCTATTTTCATAGAATCATAGATTGGTTTGCGTTGGAATGGACTTTAAAAATCATGTAGTTGGAACTCCCCTGCCATGGGCAGGGGAACCTCCCACTAGACCAGGCTGCTCAAAGACCCATCCAACCTGGCCTTGAACACTTCCAAGGAGGAGACAGCCACTCTGCTGGGCAATCTGTGCCAGAGTCTCACCACCCTCACAGTAAAGAAGTTCTTCCTAATATCTAATCTAAATCTGCCCTCTTTCAGTCTGAAACTGTTCCCTCTCTTCCTATCACTACATGCCCATGTAAAATTTCCTCTCCAGCTTTCCAGTAGGCCTCCTTTTTGATGATCTTAAGATACAGTAACAAGAATAAAGACAGGATACATTTCAACAGTGTTTTCCTTTTATTTTTCAGAACTGTATGTCTGTCTGTCAGCTGCATCGGATGCATGTGGCTCAGTGTAAAGGCATAATCTGTCATTTGACCTGTTCCCATGTCACTTGATTGGAAAGACAGTGAAGCAGCTATATTCTTATATATATATATTACAAGATTTGTTACAGAATTCTGTCTGACAAAAGATTTACATTCTTGTGAACTGGTCCTCTCTCTAAACCTTAACAATCTGATGCAGATTGTAAACTCCTCATGATTTTTTTCTGAAACTCTTCCATGTGTTGCACTGTACTACTGTTTTTTGTTGGTGTTATAGAATCATAGAATCATAGAAACACTAAGGTTGGAAGGGACCTCCAGGGTCATCAAGTCCAACCTTTATCCCATCATATGCCTAATCGTTAGACCATTAGACCACGGCCTCAAGTGCCTCATCAACCCATTTTTTGAACACCCCCAGGGACGGTGACTCCACCACCTCTCTGGGCAGCCCATTCCAGTGCCCAACCACCCTCTCAGTAAAGAACTTCTTCCTAATATCCAACCTAAACTTCCCCTGA
>VZRW01010921.1:0-26158 GCA_013398125.1 Aegotheles bennettii | reverse complement strand
AAGGGAGATGTTCCACTCCCTTCATCATCTTTGTGGCTCTGCGCTGGACTCTCTCAAGCAGTTCCATGTCCTTCTTGAACTGTGGAGCCCAGAACTGGACACAATACTCCAGATGTGGCCTCACCAAGGCAGAAGAGAGGGGGAGGAGAACCTCTCTTGACCTACTGACCACCCCCTTTCTGATGCACCCCAGGATGCCATTGGCCTGCTTGGCCACCAGGGCACATTGCTGGCTCATGGCCATCCTTCTGGCCACCAGGACCCCCAGGTCCCTTTCCCCTCTCTGCTCTCCAGCAGGTCAGACCCCAGCCTGTACTGATGACAGAGAGACAGCAGCACATTTAGCTCTGATCCACCAGAAGTGCTGCTGCCTCCTGCCCAGAAACTCCTCCCCAGACCCACATTTAGAGGAGTTTCACCAGACCAGGGTTCCCTTCTTGAGAAACCCCATATGCAGCACCACCGTCTCGTTCCCCAGGACCACCCATCAAACCACAAGCACTGAGAATCAACAACCTCTTTTTCCAGGTTTATATTTTTTTTCCCTGTGAAAATGCAGGTCAAAACCATGAATTTCAAGAAATCACAGTTTTATAAAGTGTCATTTTCAATACAAGCTTGTGGTTCCATCACCTTCCCGACGCCAGTACTGCCCATCCCAAGGGATGATCACATTCCTTCCAACTTTCTCCACACTTTCAGGAGGAGCTACACATCAAGATCCATCCATGTTTGTCACTCGTACTGCCACTTGTCCTCCCTCCCCTGGACTGGGCTGTGTCCTAAGGACTGGTTATGTTATTACAGCTTCAGCTCAATTTTAACATGGGTAACAAAAAGCTTTCCTGATTTTCTCTTCTGCCAGTATGGCACAGCCAGCCTGGATCTGGAAGCTGGAGTTTTCCAGCCCATCACAGCAAAAGTACCCAGCCAAATTAAGAGGAATCCATCCTGGCAGCAGGAGAGAGCCTGAGGAGATCCTAAGCTGGTAGGCAGCAAAGCCATGAAACCCCTGGAGATGCTCCCGAGAGGTGAACCACACTTCAGGACAGGAAGAAAGCACCAGTGGTTTGTGGTATCAGCCGAAGCATCCTCCCCATCCATGGGGACACAAAAGGTTCCTTGGGTGGAGATCTGCAGCCTTATTCTCTCACTTGAGGTGGCAGCAGAATAGGACTGAAGGTTCTGGATGGAGATACTGGCTAATGCTGGTGTGAGGGTACAGGAGAACATGGACATCTCCACCTACCCAACAAGGACATTCTGGGCTCGCGAGGGTCTCCTGCCTCTCACCCACTCGTGTGGGTGGCCTGAGGTTAACGTTAATGCTATGGATGAAGTGTAAATCTCAGAAGCTCTGCGAGAAGAGGGTCGGTGCATCCTGCCCCACTGCTCACCAGAACTCGAGTCTAACACCGACGTACCCACCCCTCCACCTGCACACTGAAGCTTTCTGCAGACAGCAGTGAGAGCCACAAGACACAGCCTCAGGGAAGGGAACAGACCATGCTTTCGTATTGACACATCACCAACAGACTCTTCTTAGAAACAACCAACAGGATTCTTCTCCTCCCCCCTCCGCGGGAGCTCAGGAAGGGTGGCAGGCGTGGGGAGAGGGGTTGGTGCACGGAACGGGAGCTCCTGGGGAGGCATTTTGACCCCTCCTGCTCCAGAACTCACAATTCTTAGCAGTTTATGGCATCTTAAAAAACAAAACCCGAGCCAACCTACCCACTGCCCCCACTCCTTCCTGGAAGAGACGTGTGTGACGTGTTAATTGTTTACTAAAAAGACTCTAATGTGGCATTTCAGCTATAATTAAGTGTCTGTTTTGGACGACGTATTAAGTGCTTTAGAACAAAAAGTGCTATAAAAACTACACCCATAGCGGTGACAGGTTCAATTCTTCTTCAAGCCTTCCACGGTTTTATTGCATCACAACTTCAGTTTGCTGGCTCTCAGGGTCTATCAGAACCAGCTGATGTTCTGGGAGACCCAAGAGAAAGGGCATCGGTTGCCTAAGGAGTGTTGGTCCTTTTGAGGACCAGGGTGTCACTTTTCCCAGCTATTTTTTAAGTGAACTTCAGCAAATTGCTGCCCCATTGTGTCCCCCAGAACCAGTGTGGATCCTGCTGGGCCCACCTTGCTTTTTGGGAGCTGCTCCTCTACGCAGCCTGGGTGTAGATGGCCCCTGCGCAGAGGTCACTGTGGACACAGCACACTGGGAGAGCCCCAGGACACCAGCAAGTGACCCTGAATTCCAGGCATGCAAGGACTCTGAGCAGCCCTGAACAAACCTACTCAGAGGTTACACCTCCCTCTGGTTTTGTTCTGGGTTACAGAAGGGCCACCAACACCTGCCCATCCACACGTGACCTGCTTAGGTTCACCAGACTCCAAAAAACTCACAAATCCATTAAAAAAAATAAAATTTCAAAGCTTAAGGCATCCTGGGTCCCACTGCCCATCCCACTCCGTTCACACGTTCTCACTAAGGGGAGCAGTAGGAAGCCCTGTGCCAGTCTGTAAGTGCTGGTGAGGACAGGCTGAGATAGCACCCACGCAGACCCGGGGCATCGACCTCCATGGGGCCACCAGCCAGACCCGGAGTGAGAATCCTATAAATACAGCAAAATTCTGACTGAGCCACCATCCCTTCCCCCTTCTGGGAGAGCTGTCTGGATGGGACAACTCCTGTGAAGTCCCAAGTCAGCGGTGGAAACAGAGTGGAGGAACACAACCCCTCCATCCTGCCCACCAAGAGGACCAAACCCTCCTCCTGCCCCACAGCCACACCGAAGAGAGCAGCAGCTCCTGGGTTGGGGAGGAGACCTGAAGATGAGAGCTGCAAGCAAAGCTCTTTCTGGGAACAAAGTTCTTTTCTGATTCAAGAAGGAAGCGTCTGCGGGGAAGGGTGGGAGGTGAAACCAAGAACCCAGCTCGTTACCGCTGCTGATTTTCCCCATGCAAGAGGCTTGAGGTAGAGACGACGCTACCCGAAGCCAACAGAAAGGTTCAGTTTTTCCTCCAGCTAGGAGGAAGTCAGCCAGCTCCCCTCGGCACAAACAACCACAGCTGCACTGAAGATACCCAACCTCCTCCTCTGGGCAAGCCCAGCAACTACTGGCCTCACCTCGGAGGCTGAGCACCGGGAGTTCTCCCCCAGGTTCTCCCCCAGTGCCCCCTCTCCTACTGAAAAGCACAACCACATTCCTCTGAAAAGCAGGACTTTCCACCCACCATCCTCAAGCTCAACCTAACACTCACACCCAAAACGAGCAATCCCCACTGTTCTGGGGAACACCGAAGCTCAGGACATATCTTGGAGCTGGATCAGAACAGACAGGAGAAGTGAGGCCGAGAGCAGTGAGCTCAGCAGCTCTCCTACTGCAGCACAAACACCAGAACCGCTCGGTGCTCCACGGCAGGGGTGGTTGGAAGCTTTTGAGATTCCTTCTTCCAGCAAGGTCAAAACCTCCAGAACAGGAAGGGCTTCAGGGCCTGTTCTCCAGCTGGCCGTGTTTGACGCGCCAGGTCCAGCTGACGCTGCAGTCAGGGGCCAGGGTGCACTGCAGCTCAATGCCCGAGTCGGGCACCTCCATGTCGTAGTGAACTGGTTGGCCTTCTTTAGTGACCAGGCTGAAAGCAGGGACTGGGATCTGTGAAGCAGAACAAACAGATCTGAGTGGCACTCGAGGTCTCTTCCAGAACATCATATCCAGCAAACCCAGCCAATATCTTCCCAACCCAGGAGAGAGGCTGGTGCTTGGCAGGAACATCCTAACCCCCTCCCGTAAGAAATGGGACTGGGAAGCATCCACCCAGCTGCCAAATTGCCTCACCCAAGTTTCTGACCATTGCTGGTGGTTCCTGAACTGTCAGTGTTTGGGCACTGTGAATTCATCACTACTGGTGAGCAAAATGCTTTGTGATGTCCAACAGAACTGAGTACACCAAAGAGAACCAACACCACTAAAACACACAAAGATGCTGAGGGCACTGGAGCTTCTCTCTGATGAGGAGAGGCTGAGACCTGGGGCTGTTCAGCCTGGAGAGGAGAAGACTGAGAGGGGATCTCATCAACGCTGATCAATATCTACAGGGGGTGTCAGGAGGATGGGGCCGGACCCTTCCCAGTGGTGCCCAGTGACAGGACAAGGGGCAATGGACACAAACTGGAACAGGGGAAGTTCCATCTGAACATGAGGAGAAACTTCTTTACCCTGAGGGTGCCCGAGCCCTGGGCCAGGCTGCCCAGAGAGGGGTGGGGTCTCCTTCTCTGGCGACATTCAACCCCCCCCTGGACACCATCCTGTGCCCCCTGCTCTGGGTGACCCTGCTTGAGCAGGGGGTTGGACTGGGTGAGCTCCAGAGGTCCCTTCCAACCCCTACTGTTCTGTGATTGTGTGATTATCTGGTCTTCTGCAACCTCTTTCCTTGTTTAGAGATGATCACCACACTTTACACTCAGATGAGTCAGTCCCACAGACACTCAGGAGTTTCTTTCAGGGACTGCCAAAGAGGTTCACTGGAGTCTGCCAACATCTCCTCTGACCTAACAAGCCAGAAGCATCACAGCCAAACACATTTCCCTTAGCTGGTGTCACTGTGCTTGATGAAAAAGTCACAGAGTGATTGTTCTTTAGGGAGAGGGGAAGAATTTCTCTCTACAGCTGAGAAGGATTTTCAAGCTGCAGCACAGGCACTTTCTAAGATGGAGATCCCTATGGTCCCTGTGACAATCAGCAATGGCTTATGATTGAGGAAACATCTGATCTCCCACTCCTAACAGCAGCACTGGAGTTCTGTTACCAAGTGTGCCATTAGGATCCTCCAGTGGGGTCCTGGGTCACTGGTTTAAGGCTGTGTTATGGAATAAATAGCTTCTCCCAGCTTTGTGTCTCACCTGGCTGCTTATCCCAGTGGCAATGTCTCCCACCTTCGTCCTGTGGAAATCCCTGATGTGTAAATTTTCTCCACTTAGCAACTGGATCTGGATTTTCACTCCTGAAATGGGCAAGAGAAGTTGTTAACTTGATGACTTCCCAGGCCAAGACAGAAGAACCGACTCGTGAGGCACACACATCAGAGCAACTCCTTCCTGTCATTAAGCATTTTATTTATGGGGGCTCTTCACTGAGCACGGAGGCTCGTTGAGGACAACCATGACTCACAGAGCAGAGCTGGATTTAGCAAGAAAGCAGCTGAAGAGATGCATTGATTTGCACAATGTGTCCTCAGAATTACTTTGTAGACATTTATGGTTATAAAGCACATATTCCTGCCCATGGCAGCTGCAGGAAGCTGAACCAGGCTTGGTGAATGCAGGAACTTCTCTGGCTTCTTCTAGGCTACACAGAGCTGAGTGCCTTCCACCCATCGATGACCAGGGTGGACTTGGCCTCTTGACCACAAGCTTTTAGGAGGGTCTGTGCTGACACAGCAACGGAAGGATAAGAGCAGCTCAAAAGACTCCATATCCCAGACCCTCTAGAGACTGAGAAAATGATACCTGAGTGTTGATCCAACCTTTAGAGATTCAGACTCACCATTGAAATAGCTGGGAGTGTCTGTGTGCCGGCTGCGGCTCAGCAGGTTGTTCCAACTGAAGCTCTGTCCATCTGCCTGGCTGTTCCAGGAATGAATCCCAGAGCTCATAGTGTCCCTCAAGCTATGAGAAGCCTTCATGGAGTTCTGCAGAAACAAGCACAAGCTTGTTAGAGGCTCCTAAAGAAAACGAGCTTGCATGAGATCTACATTTCTCTTTCTGAGGTCATTTTAATTTATAAATCCACAGGGATCTAAGGCTGCACCTTGAGTTATCCAACATTCACCTGCCACCTAGAAAAGGGGATGAACAGCAACACAACAACTTGCAGGCATAATAAGATATTCTCAACAGCCAAATCAATAATCAGCTGAAGAGTTGGATGAGGAAAGAGAGGTTTATTGTGCTGAGTGACAGAAGAATAACAAATCAAATATCCTAATGTCAATATGTGACAAATAACACCCAGGAAAAACAGTGAACTGTGCTTAAACAACCACTCACCCTCCATCACTGCACTGCGTGGAGAAGTCTGTACTGTCTTAGAGTCAGAGAAGGTCAATCTGACAACATCAGTGCAGTGGCAAGCACCAGTTAAAAGTCAAATTAAATGTTAGGGTTAATTATTAGGGAGTAAAAAACCCAAAAAAAGCACAGTCACACCTTGCCCTGCACACCAGGCTGTGTAAACAGCTGACTGCTCTACAGAACTCTGCTCAGTCCTCCTCAGAAAGCATTAGAAGGCTGAGAAGAGGAACAGAAATAGGAAACAAAGATGCTGACAGTCAGAAGTGACTCCTGTAGATGGCAGGCTACACAATTTTGGACTCTGTCTTTGAAAAGAATGACTGAAGGGTTTGCATCCTGCCCTGGTTCCACAAGGCTTACTCAGTGTTTCTCACTGGGACTCCCTACCTCGTGAACACCAGAGAGAAAGCAAAGAAAATTGATTAAACTTGGTATTTAAGTAACTTAAGGCTGTGTAAGTCATTAGTACGCATGAGTTAAAAAAAGTTCATGGAGAACAGATCCATAGGTTGGGAATGAACATCCAAGATCAGGGTCTTGCCCTGTCCTGGTCTTTCCCTAAACACCCCCTTGGTGGCCACTGCCAGGGCAAAGGCCCTGGGCTGCACAGCCACTTGGTCCAACTTGGCACAGCTCCTGTGCTCATCACTTCAGTTCCTTTCTTCTGCATGGAGAGGCTCAAGGCTGATGAGATTTTCCATATCCTCACACTTGATGCCTACTGTGAGTACACAGAGCAGGAGAGTGACTGGAAAGGGACCCATGCTGGACAGCAAGGTAGAGAACAACTAGAATCCCAAATACCCCACTGTCCAAGAGCAAAGATTTTTTCCCAAGGCACTCTCTAGCAAACTGGGCATCAAAAAGCAGCAACAAAGGTGGGAAACTTCAGATGTGCACTGGTCACAGCCTCCTGTACCACGAATGTCCGTCGGTGCTCACCTTCTCACTGGCATCTGACACAAACGGGCTGTCAATGCTGAGACAGGAAAGCATTTGTTCTTGCTCCTCCAGCGAGTAAGGCTGTGAAAGGCTGTTCAAAAACAGTTCTGCAAGCACAAGGAAAGAGAAGGAAGGCATTTCCAGTGTTTCCTTTCATGCCTCCCTGCTCTAATCACAGTCACTGCAATTAACACCCGATGCCCTCAGCAGTATCTAACGAACGAATAATTACCCAACACTGAATGGATGCTGTTTACAAAACACATGACACACAACTCCTCTGCTAAGCAGAGGTTATGGCCACCACTGTGAAAATAGGGAACCTGAGCCAGAAAGGCCAGATGAATTGTGCAGTGACATGCAAATGCCAGGGACGGAACCAGCACCCAGAATTTCCCAGTTCTTGCCTATTTTGTCACTTATCAGTCTTCACTCTCGATCCATCCACATCATACCCAGGGAAAGGTCAAGCTTATGTGGACAATTCTTGCAGTAACTTGCACTGATAACATCCAGACCTTACAGGGCTGCTGAAGATCTGAAGCTGTTTGAGAAGAAAGCTGGCCCTCAGCAACCCCTGAAATGCCATTCAGTGACAACACCCACATTTCAAGACACTTTTTTCCTAGCCTGAAGTTTTCAATTCATTTATAAAGACTAGAAAATATGGGATTAAAAAAAAAAGCAAAAAGTTGAGTTATACTGGGGTGATGGAACTGGCCCATTACTGTCACACTGAACTTACTGCTGGTCTTCAAATCCCAAATTGCTGCTGGGGGATCTGTTGGCCGGGGGCTATCGATCTTCCAACGCCCAGAACAGAACAGTTGCAGCCTGATTTTAACTATACTGCTTTGCCTGACATTTCCTTACCCCTTTATTAAAAGAATGATGTTTGAAATCTAAGCAGTTGGAATGGCAGGCTGTTTATCTGCAATATAAAACGCAAGCCTGACACTGGTTGTTTACTCAGAGGTTCCTGCACCTCTCACAGAAGTTTGTTTCACTGCTTAGAGAGTGGAAGGAGATCCTGATCAATACCTCTGTGGCATATTTAATTGGTTAAGAACTACTAGTTTTGGTAATTTCAAGGAAGGCTGAGCAATTCGTGTAATGAGAGAGGAACTGTGAACAAAATGACATCCAGGCTCACAAACCAGCAGTGACTGTCAAGAGGCCAAAAGCCAGCAGCTGTATTTTTATCAGGCTCTTGAGCAAACCTGAGTTCCCTACACAGCACATCACTCACCTATTTCCAGCTGCTGAAGCTCTTGTTCTGAAATGGTCGTGGCTCTCTCCACATGGCTGCAGCTCTTCAGGGGTTGAGGAGTGGAGGAGAGAGGTGGAGGATCCCAGGTCTCAGATAACTCCTTGCACACGTTCCAAGGGGTTCCCTCAAGCTCCTCTGTCTGCTCCAGAGATGGGGGTGGTAGCACCGGGGTCGCACAAGAAACTTTGACTGCCAATTTGGGGTCAGAACCAGTCTCAGAAACTGGGCTCACTGTGGGGGACAGGGATGTATGTGGGTTTTCTTCTTTGTTCAAAGACAAATGCCTGGGCTCTCTGTATTCACCTTTCCAGGGGCTTGTCACACCTCCCACTGTAACAACAAAAAACATACAAACATCATGAAATAAAGAAAAAAACAGGTAAAAGTTTCCCTTCACAATAAGAATTTCTGCAAAATGCCAAGTTTCTTCAAAGGGCAAAACCACATCTCTTCTTCAAATTCTTGCTTTATTGCAGCACCTTTCAGCAGGACTAAGTTGAAATAAATGATGAATAGTCTTAGAGGCAAGACTGGACCACAGGTCTGAGCTACAGGTCAGGGTGCAACAAACCCCTGCTCTCAGTTTTGCTGTGTACCAGGCTCCAGCTCACTGGAAGCAGTTGATATCTCAGCTGAGTATGAGCTCAGCCATGGCACACACTTTGATAAACCCACATAAAGCACAACATTGTCTGCTTCAAGTCAAGAAGGAAGAAAGAGCACGTGACAGCACACAGGAAACTAATTTATTTGGGTGAGAAACACCCGGCCACGGGCAAAAGCTATCAACACAAAAATATACAGCACTGCCGAAGCCTGTGCAAATGATGTACTGAGCAGCAAAGCACAGTGATGTTTCCCATAGGGCCACTCCAACTTAACTAGCCACTGGCTGCTAGAGCAGTGCAGGTGAGAATTGTTAGATACAGGGCACTTCTACCTTCTTCCAGCGCGACGCTGGTCTTTGTTTTCAGCTCAGATGCAGATGCTCTCTGAACAGGCTCTTTCTCCAGACCCATTTTAATAATCTCCGCAGTGAGAGGGTTGCAGGAAGGTGGAATTTCCCTGAGAGGAGGTGGCTCTTTAGCTATCTGTGTAACAAACAGGAAGCGAAAGGGGTTAGACCAGAGAGGCTTCATTTGATTTCAGAAAGGTTCTTCCCACCCTTAGAGTGTTTCCAACTGAAATTGCAGCATTAAATGAGAGACCTGAGTGGTAATTTTATTACAGCTGGATGGCTAAAAAGTCACACCCAAGTCACGAGTAGGACAGGAGAGAAACAGCCCCAGTGTGTTTAATGCCCAGCAGTCTATGAGGTGTAAGAAACGCTCAGCTTCCAAAGCAAGGCTGGCATCACCTTAGCTGCACAGCTGGCTCCCAGGCAGCCTTCCCAAAATTGCTCTCTAGTTGGCTATAATGAGATTCTACAGGCTTACCTTTCACTGGAGACAATTTGGGTCACTTACCTTCAGACAGAGCGGGTGATTGTAATACTGGGTCCAAGGGTGGCACCCGTTCAGCATATGCAGCATCATACAGCAGCTGCTCCAGACGTCCACTTTGGAGTCACACCGCTTCCCCATCACCACCTCCGGAGCCATATGAGTCTCCGTGCCAGGCACATAGTTCCCTAAGACCATTCAAATACAAACTCACTGCATTGTAAACTGAAGAATTGCTCCAGTGCAACTCCTGGGAAGCCTAAGGCAGCCTCCTTGTTTTTTGGTTAAAGTGAGAAACAAGTCACCTTAACCCAAAAAGCAGCATTGTGTGCTCTTACAGGCTGCTCAGAGGCTACATCTCCATCTCTTATACACAGAACAGGTATTAAATGCCTCTTCCAAGCAAATTTGGGAGGCAAAACATGATGCTCCATTGCATACATATCCTTCAACAGCTGCATTAAGAAGCACTGTAGTGTTTAATGGCCCAAAAGCCACTGAGGAGTTCTGCTTTGGTGGTGGTCAGGATGCTTCCCCAGCTCTTTAGTGAGGTTACATGACAAGTCGGAGTTAGATTTTTAAGTTTCAATGTGGTTTCTTGCAGGGACAAAACACTGAATGCAGTATGCTGGCACAATCTTAGAAAAAATACAACAGCCTCCTAGGCCAGGAGATAAGGAGAACCCTCCAACCCTCAGCTCATTTCAGTGGGACACATCACAGTAATATCAATACAGGCGATGCCACGAGCAATGTTCAGTCTGGAAAATACAGTTGCTTGCAAATTAGCCACATGTAAATGTTCAATAAAGAATGAGTCAGTAGGGTGATTCTTTAGAATCGGAGCAGAAAATCCTCACCTGTGACCAAGCACTTTCCCAGGCCATCCGGGTGCAGGTGAGCAGAGTGGCCAAAGTCACAGAGCAGAGCCCGGCTCCCATCGTCAGACAAGAGCACGTTTTCCGCTGGCAAGGAGAAGGGTTAATTAGTGGTCTCCTTTGTATGATGGTCACTGAGATGGAAAAAAAGTCAAACACCCACAGAACTACAGTTTCTTCAGCCCAGATCAAGGTCTGTTACTCCTAGGGAGTGACACTGGTTTAAGGAAGTACACAACTAGTATCATGTCTACTTTTAGAGTAAAGTACACAACTAGTATTATCTCTACTTTTAGAGTAGAGTATACAACTAGCATCATCTCTACTTCTAGAGTAGAGTACACAACTAGTATTATCTCTACTTTTAGAGTAAAGTACACAACTAATATTATCTCTACTTTTAGAGTAGAGTATACAACTAGCATCATCTCTACTTCTAGAGTAGAGTACACAACTAGTATTATCTCTACTTTTAGAGTAGAGTACACAACTAGTATTATCTCTACTTATCTCTACTCCAGCTACTCTGGAGGCTTCTCTACCCCAATGGTGGAGCAGCTGGGGCAAACAGCCTGCTGGACCCACCGATGACAGAAAGAAAGAGGTGACAAATATGATGTTTAGCTGTTCAGAACCAAGTCAAGCTCTAATCTCAAATGTAGAGCTGAAAATCCAGTAAATAAGCTCTCACCACTCAGTAACTTAATCTCCAAGCAGTTTGCCTCTTGTAAGGAAAAGGGAAAAACAAAGTACCTAAAGTGCCATCCTACCTTTTACATCTCCATGGAGAATGTTTTGAGCATGAAGATACTCCAAGCCTTCTAACACCTGGCCCAAATAACTGAGGGCTCTGTCCTCTGGCAAGCAGCCACTCTGTTTAATTAGCTGACCTAGTGAGCCACCTAGAAAGGAATCCAGAGAGGCAGTGTTAGATTATCTTTAAAGTCTTCCCAGCATCATCAGCATTCCTCATTGTTTCTGATGAAGAAATGAGAACCACCAGGTCTGACAGCCCTTATCTTCCACACGTGGGTCTGTTCCTTTTATTCCCATAGAAGCTGGGGTCTTTCACAAAGCCTTTTGCTTAGTGCCAGTTTAAAGGTGTTGCTTTGTCTCAAAAGCAACTACTCTGTGATCATATCAGACACTTCTAGGTGCTGCTGAGCACCAGCTTGGTTCTTCACAGGCTGTGTTTTCCATGGTCCTGGCTGGAAAAAGGAGCATCAGGCAAGGGAAGCATCTAGGTTTGCTGATAGAGTATCCCCTGTTCCAGTACAACGTGCCATGCAAATAAACATGGAAGCAAAAAACAGCACCAGCTGTGTTCTAGTGAGAATTTGCAGCTGCTGTTCAAGAGAGACACATCTGGAACTGGAGGGAGGCAGGACTGGAAAGGGTTCCCCCAAGACAGACCGTTGGGACACACCAGCAGAGGTTACACATTCCTACCCCAACCCACTCAGGGATTAATCTTAGGAACACTCTGGATACACCAAAGAATTAACAGATTTAAATTGGGGCAGGAGGAAAAGGAGATCAATGTCCACTGCATTCAACAGTTACAACGGTGCTTCCATTGTGGTTGTCCCTTTCTCACCCTCCATCAGCTTCATGAAGATGGTCACCCAAGGTCCTTCCTTCACAGCTCCATACAAGGGGACAACTTTAGGACTTGTTATGGCAGCACATGTCGTTAACTCCTCTGCACGGAAGTGTTCAACTTGTACCTGGAGAAACAAAAAAGAAGCACTGAAGAAATCTGGTGGCTTATCCTAATAGAATTGTCCCTCCCTGATGCTCGTGGCAGCGTTCCACAGTTTAGCAGCAGAGGCACAGGGATAACCTTTGTTAACAGAAATCAGTGGGTACAGCAATAAGTGGGAACTTTCAGAACAATTCTGAAAAAGGAGATAAAGGTCCTTAAATCCTCAGTGCCTGAGTAAAGTGAAGACTTATCCAAAAAGAGCTCAGATTGCAACACCTCCAGCTTATGGCCGAGTACTGGCAATCCTCAGGAGGAAGGTAATTTCTGTCTCAGTTAAAAAGCAATACTGACAGCTCCAGCATTCTGCTTTCATGAAAGAGGAAAATAAATAATCTCAGAATGGTGCAGTACTTGGCAAAAATAAAACTCCCCCAAAACAGGAGGGAACATGAAATATGGCCCCAAGCAGTGACAGACACTATCACCTTTTTAGGTGGTACTCAGCCTGCACAGAAAAATGGTTAAAGAAAAACTGTTCACTAAGTTCAGCCAAACCAAATAAAACAAGAATTTGCTAAAGACCAGAAGGAAAACATGAGTCATTAAGATTTGGTGGGAAAAGGATGTATCATGCTTCTTCACTGTCAGCAATCCAGCTATAGCTAGTTTGCCTTAAATCTCAAGAATCTGGAGAGCAGGTGCTTAGAGCAGCACCAAGTATGGTGAAAGAAGGGCAGGCAGTCCTCTTCTAACACAGGCAGACAGCAGTAATTCCACAGTTACTGATGTAAAATGAAATAGATCATAGTGAAGTACCCTCTGAAACCCTCCCATAATCAGGAAAAAAAATAAATTGACATGTTGAAAGACTTCAGCCTCTCCTGCTCTTGTGTCTTCCTTTTCAGCACCACCACTCCTCCTTCCTGAAAATATATCCCACTAGCAACAGCTACTTCTCCTCACACTGCCAGGAGATAAGAATGGATAATAAATTTAAGCAGTCACACAGTCAGCAAACAAGCTGGTCATGTTGCCACAAAATTCCACATCTAAAACCCGAGGGTGCAGAATAGCAAAGAATTTTCTACATGCTTTAAATATGTTTGCTTCTGCCCAGCTGACAAATGAAATGGTTAAAATACTGGACAAGTTGGCTTAGTCTTGCCACTTGGGTCTTTCCATGGGCAATGCATCAAATTGAGACCAACGTACACAAGAAAAAGCCAACATTTTACACTGAAAAACCCAAATTCCAGTTCTTTTATGCATATAATAATATTTTTGCACTCGAGACAGACACTTCCCACACACTTGCTGAAGTTTTCTGTTGGAGTGAGCAGCTCACAGAGGTGATAAAACCATTCAAGCAGTAAGTTCAAACAAAATTCTTTACATCCTCATCATCTACTTGCGTGATCACTCTGCCTTCACCTCTGAGCCCCCCCCATGGCTGCCTACAAATCAATACCCTGCTTCAAGTTATGTTCCACACTCTTCATCCATGGCATATCTCGGTGTACAATAGATTATTATGCCAACTTCTGGATAAATACACATCCTTTGCTGCATCTGTAACAGAATCACCTCATTACAATCTGCCAGCATCGCATATGACACTCAAAGCTCTGTTTTAAGTGCCTACCAACTGCCTTATTTTTTTCCTACCTTATTCCTTTCTCAACAGAGGAACACCTGCCATGTCACCATTTACACCAGACGTGTTTTAAGAGGAGAACTGTTAGATAAGCAGACACCTCACGCAGCCATTCCTCCCCCGCAGTCACTAGGAACACACTCACAGTCCTTCTGAAATCTCTGCTGCCTTGGGCTGTCTCAGCACAAAACCCAAGACTCTTTGTAGCACCTTTGAAGGCCAGATGAATCTATTTCTGCCTGCTAAGCTTGACCCCCTGTGCACACACAGGTTCTCCGTCTGCTTCTTCTCTCCGTGCCATCACCCTGAAGTTTTCCCTTAGACACAACCACAGCAGCATTTCACTGACTGGACAATAAGGTACCTACAACCCATGGTGGCTGGAAGGAGAAGACTTTCTTCTTTGTCACACAGAATTACCTTCTTGGCAGCACACTGAAAACCCGTCTGTTTGTCCTCTATTTTGTACACTTCTCCAAAAGAGCCAATGCCCAAAGAGCCGTGGCACTTGGTCCAATGAACCTCTTCTCGGTACTCGTAATCCACTGGCTTTAGCTTCTGGAAGTTAAAAGCAGAAAACAAGATGAAGTAAGGAAAAAAACACTCAACCGTGGAGCTCCACAGAGCCACATGTTCAGGCAAAGCACAATGACAGATCCTGCTGCTCCTCTCTAAAAACCCCTGTACTAAATTATTTCTTGAGATAAAGCGACACGGGAGGAACTGCTCAATTCCTGTTTGATCTAAATGAGTGCCCCCCACTCTTGTAAAGAAAGGCCACCAGTATCTGGAGAACTTTGGAGCTCCAAACTATTCCCTTCACATGCAGGACACAATGAGGGAGCTAAATCTTACATACAAAGGAAGATTCACATGACTGAATGCAGACATCTATGTGTGAGCTATGTCTTTTCTATAGTCAGCAGACAGATTGTGCCTTAGGAAACAGTCAGGCAGGTAAGTGACACCCTGAACTCCACTGATGCCAGAGAAGAGACCTCTAAGAAAAGTTTAAGGTGGCGAGAGAGAAGTGGATTCAGAAGAAATGAATCACACCTCTAACATTTCCATTCATTTGCTATGCCCAAGCCCTATGTGTGGCAAGGGACAACGGGCAAGTTTCTGGCTGCCCACCAGAGGCAGCAGACAGCTTTGTGCACCTTCCCTGGTTTCTGTCTGTGTCACAGTCCAGGTCACCTATAGCTAATAAAACATTGCAGGCTGTTCACCTGAATGGACTGGGTTCTGTCACAGACAAACAACAGAAGACATGTTTGGAGACTGACTAAGCACCTAAACCCTTCTCACAGACAAGCATGAATATTTTATGAATGAGAGAGCAAATCAGAGCCACCAATCTAAGACAAGGCTTTATGCCCTCCAAAAACCAAAACCACATCTTTAACTGTCGGTCCTCAACCATATCAAGAACCCAAAACATGCAATCTTGTTACAGAAGCTAGCACATGGTTGCAGGTGTCTCTCTTCTGAAGCTCAGGAGAAACTCTGCTCAGAAGATCACCTCGTTCAGCAGCACGCCTTCATTTTCATCTGCTTCATGGAATTGTTCCTTTGGGTCCAGACCACCTCCTCTCCACGTCTTGGCCAGGCTGGCTAAGTTTTGTGGTTCACCGAGACTCACGCTCCCCTTCAAGGCATCGACCAAGTATTCTTCCACAGAAATCTTGTCTGAACTGGTTTTCATGGACTGGTTGACACATTTGGGGAAGCTATATTCTAAGTTTAGGTCAGATAAGCGATGCTCACTGTCTTGGTAGTTGAGATCACCGTGGAAGTATGTCTCCAGAGCATTATGTTTCATGGCATGGAGAGGACTGTCCAGATGTGGGAAATGGGGGGGTATTATGTTGTAGGGAAAAGGATGGAGAGTTTCAGGCTGTGGAACACTGTCCCTCTGATAGTGCCGTTTCCAAACATGATTAAGGCACTGAATGGGGCTTATCAACTTGTGCAGTTCTGTTTTGTACTGGCTCTTTGGTGAATGGAGTTTGCCCATGGACAGAACTTTCTCAGGTTTCTCAAACGGCAGTGGATCATAAGCCAAGTCCTTGTGGAGTTGTGAAACCCAAAAGTTGTTTCTGTAAAGAGTATTTTGGTGTGATTCATCCTCCTAGAAAACAAAAACAAAACAAAACAGCTGAGCAGGAACCACCTAAAATTCAACCAAGAATCATGAGGAGCTTTGCAGGGGTCTCAAGAGCACAAAAGGAAGGTTTGAGGATTCTCACCTGGACGGGAACCGGGGTGCAGCTCTCTTGTTCTGGAGTTCTGGGACCTCGCCTGCCAGCAGCCACTGGTTGTATTTTCAACTTGGACCTTTTCTTGTGACGTTTCTTTTTCGTCTTGCCACGGTGCCTCCCTCTCCAACAGGTTGGTGCCATCTTGCCCTCTGTTGCATGGGCCACATTGTTAGGGATCTGATCGAGACTGTCTGACCGGCTATTGGAAACCAAAATGCATGAAGGCTCTTAGATCTGACGGTGAAAGCACACCTCCAGTTACCAACTAGAACTTCAACATCAAGGCACAGCAGTATATCTGGCATTGTAAGAATGAAATACAGGGGATGTGAGGGGGAAACAGCATGACAAGCTCCCAGTATTCGCAAATTCTGCAAGGAACAACAAGACTAGGTGGCAAAGTAGAAGGAAAAACATTGGGTGTCTCCAGGTTGCTTTGGGACAGTTTGTGTCTCTGATTTACAGTGAACACAGAGATTACAAACAAATGCAATCTATTTTTAAAAATTGTGAAAATTAATGAAAGCGCTCATCATACAAATGCCTGCTCTGTGTGAAAGAAAAATAGGCTTTGTACCAAAGAGTGCTCAAATGAAACAGCTTCAAAAAGCCAAAATATTCTGGCATGTGAAGCTACAATATGATTTCAGGGAACACATATGTACACAAACAGCTCTGGCCAGCACACCAGCTGGGGCCTGTGCACAGAGCCACAACTCTCCAGAGGAACATTTGCCTGCAGTTACTCAATACCAATCATAGTAGTTGGATTGTTTTAATCAAGTTGTAAGCAAAAACGGGGTATTTGATCTTCAAATGAAGAAATTGTAACTGTTCTGTTGATCCATGCAGTGTATCATCGGCAAAAATAGAGCAGTGATGCAGGTCACAGCCAGCATTGCTCTCTCCATCTTTTCCTGTTCCAGCAGGAAGATCTAATAAGTAGGTCTAAAAGATCCAATAAGTAGAGTTCTAGGTGATGGCATTACCCACCTTGCCTCGAACCTAGACGTATAGCTGGCACGTGTCCCATGTAAACCCTCTGAGAAATGGCTCACTCTGCATTTCTTCAGTTGGTTCATGGGACAACCTCATGTCAGTGGGCAATGTCAAACCATGTAACTCAGGAGGCCAGATCCAGTGTCTGAAAGCTGCCAGGAAACAGGCAGCACCTAATTCTGCATCCCAGTCACTCACTGCAGAGTGCTGGAGCTGCTTAATAAAGCTGCAGTGCTTAATAAAGCTCCAGTATGTGCCCCAGTTGGGCACATATTCCTCATGAAGAAAAAGTGGCTCATGCCCAGATGGTTTCAGAAGTGCAAGTCCCACGCCTCCATTTTTCTATAGGAACCTTTACTCCCCCCCTTTTCCACTTTCAGCTTCTCTTCACAACTGGGTTTCTGTTGCTGATGCTGTCACTGAGCAAAGGTTCTTCTCTCATCCCCTTTTGTTCCTCCTCCCTGCAGTTCCTTTTTCTCAGGATCACTTTCAGCAGTTTCCCACAACTTTTCAAAGGGGATGGTGGAACAAGGTCTCAAAAGCATCAGGACGGTTCAGTTCAAAGAGACTGAACATTTTCCCTTGGAGCCTTTTTATTTCAAGCCCATGAATCTCAAAAAAAAAAATAAAATCACTCAGTCATTTTAAAAGGAATTTGACAACCCAGAAACTGAGGCAGAAGTCTACAAGGACCAGTGAATCAGCAGGCATTGACAATGAGAGGCTCCAAGGTGTTCTGAGTGGTTTGTGCTTAAACTTCTGTTTTCCCCTAACACAAAAAGGTGTTGAGGAAGATGTCTGGGGAAAGACATGCTCTTCCCAAGCCTCAGGCAGAAAAGCTAATCCAAACAGCAGTGCTTTTGGAAAAAAATACTGCAAGCACATAGAGCCAGGGTGACTTGGGACAAGGCAGCACACAGAGCAGTGACTGGGGATATTCGTGTTGAGAGGTCTCTCACCTGTAACGCTTACTGTGAGCAATAAAGGATCTCTCTGATAAAGTGGGGCTGAACTCCTGACTGTTTTCACCTGTGTGAAAGAAAACAGGATCATCACATGCCTTCAGCACCAGGCAAAGTCTCTCCTGGTAACAACTGGGCTAAGAAACAACTCTACCACCTTGCTGATCCACACGGTGATCCAGACAAATCACACACTTGTGCCACCTCAACCACACCACGTTCCTCCTCCCCCAGCACTGCCATCCCTGCATCTTCCACCTCTTTCTCACCTGACAGCTTTATATTTTTATCTTCTCTTTCCTCCCCTCTTCTAAACACCTTTCAGAAGCCAGCCAAGAACAGAAGACCCAGCAGGACACAGGTTTATAGCCACAGCAGGTAGGTGCAATGGCCACATGCTGCTCTGTTATTTCTGCTTTATTCAGTGGATGCTGCCACATTATTAGGAGATTTCACGAGCTGCCTAAATAGAGCCTGAGATGTGTCACCAACTCCACCCCGCCTGGGATTACAAATAGATTACAGCTCAGCTCTCCAGGAGTGCAAAGCGAGTGAAACCTCATCCTGCATTACACATTCCTTTTTCTCAATGGAGAGCAGACCGCCCCGCTACTCACATTCTGCTTGGGCAATAATAGAAATTGATGCACAGCCTCCTTCTGTTTCTTCTTTTGCTGTTCCTTTGGTGATTACATCATTCAGGATTTTCCACTGACTGTGAGAGATGACCTTCTTCGAATCTTCGACTTTGCAAACACTGCTCTGTTTTTCACTCACTGCCTCTTGCAGCCCCTTCGTGGCTGCGAGCTCCTTCTTGTGCTTGACGGCTGGATCAGGAGCTCCTTGGCATGTAATCCCCATCACGGCCATTTCACAGGTTCAGAGAGGCACTGAGTGTGAACAAAACAAAGCAAAACACTTAACTCCACAGGCAGAAAGAGCTTCAAGTTCGTGGGAAATAGGGGGCTGCTGAAGGTATCAGATTAATAAATAATTCAAATCAAATCAAGGTCCTGCCCAACCTCTGAGCATGGAGCTGATGAAGAACCCAAGACTGCCAGCTCTCCACCCTGACTTGTCCCACTGAAGATCTGAATAGTCAATGTTATTCTCAGTACTAGAAATACGAGACCACACAGGTTTCAAAGGGAAATTTATTTCTTGGTGTATTCCCTTAGCTTAAATGCAAACAGTGAAACCGTATAGAAGAGGGAACTCTTGTATCACTAAACAGGAAGAATATTCACCCAAACAACAAGAAAAAGGAAAAAAGAGAAGATATGAAAGACTTTCTCCTAGAGGGCACCTAGGAGAAATGACATTGTGCTCCCACACCACATAAAATGGCCATAAAACCCTGCCAATTACTTTCCTCCTTGTACTCAGTTGCCCTGAAATCCATTTCCCATTTTCCCTTCCAAGGAAACCAGGCTGGACAATCAGTCTGCCCACCAAGAACCCCTCCCTCACCCCCCTTCCTTCCACTGAATCGCCAAGAACTGTTGAAATCCCTGGTGCAGCCTGAGGAAAGCAGAGCTCTCACAGTGAATCAGATCACACTGTTGGTGTTGGAGAGGACGGGGATGGTGCTGGAAGTTCTGGGCACCGCAGGATGGGAAGGACATTGAGGTGCTGGAGCGAGTCCAGAGAAGGGCAATGAGGCTGGGGAGAGGTCTGGAAAACAAGAACCAGCTGAGGGAACTGGGGTTATTGAGCCTGGAGAAGAGGAGACTGAGAGGAGACCTCATTGCCCTCTACAGCTACCTAAAGGCAGGTTGTAGTGAGGCTGGGGTTGGTCTCTTCTCCTGAATTGCTGATGACAGAACGAGAGGAAATGGCCTCAAGTTCCATCAGGGGAAGTTTAGGCTGGAGATTAGGAAGAAGTTCTTTCCTGGGAGGGTGGTTGGGCACTGGAATGGGCTGCCCAGGGAGGTGGTGGAGTCACCGTCCCTGGGGGGGTTCAACAAACGGGTTGATGAGGCACTTGAGGCCATGGTCTGATGGTCTGATGGTCAGGAATATGATGGGATAAAGGTTGGACTGGATGACCCTGGAGGTCCCTTCCAACCAGAATGATTCTATGATTCTTTCTATGAAGAGCCAATGCCCTGGCTTGGCAGCAGCTGGCGAGTCAATCAGCATGGGCTGCTGGCTCACTGGGAGCACAAATGTAGCTCCAAACAAGTCCCAGCACATGCCAGATCATGGCCAATTGGCAGCACAGAGCAAGGTGGAAGGGAGCCAGGGGTGGAAAGGGAGCAGCAGGAAGAAGCATAGAAACAAGGGACAGGACAGGGACATATTGTGAGAAGAGGAGGCTGAGGGGGGACCTCAGTGCAGTCCATGGCTTCCTCCTGAGGGGAAGAGAAGGGGCAGGGACCGATCTCTTCACTCCTGTGACAGTGACAGGACTGGGGGTGACAGCAGGAGCTGAATCAGGGCAGGGTTAGGTTGGATCTCAGGAGGTTTGTCACCCAGAGGGTGGTGGAGCACTGGCACAGCTCCCCAGGGCAGTGGTCACAGCACCAACCCTGCCTGAGCTCAAGCAGCGTTTGGATGATGCTCTCAGGCACATGGTGTGACTTGGGGTGTCCTGCACAGGGACAGGGGTTGGACTCAATGGTCCTGGAGGGTCCCTTCCAACTCGGCATGTTCTGTGATTCTATGATATTGTGGGGTGGAAGTTGGGAATGTGGAGAGGAGTTTCCTACAACCACCCTGGGCACAAGCCCACAGACAAAAATGACTTTGGTTTAGCTCTGATCCTCTCACCTTGGATTCCTTGGAGCTAAACCAGTTGTTTTCTTTCAAACCAGAATATGCTCTATTGCCTCTTCACCACAGAGGTCACCTCCTCGTGCCAGTCCTCTCCCAGCTCAAGTGCAAGAGCTTAAAGTGAACATTTCCATCGTTAAGCAACCCAGGAACACTCGGAAGCCCCAGCAAACACATGTGGTGGTTGAGTGCCACGAATCCAACACAGGATGCAGAGGAGGGACACCTGAACAGAGGCAAACCAAACCTGGACCTCAGAACTCCTACAGGAGCACATCTCAGAGGCTCAGCAGTTTAAATCCACACCAGGGATTTTCTTTTCCTTTTTCCTTTCCTTTCCACTCCTCGTGAACAGAGATCAACCAGGAGAATGACAAAACTCGTGGGTGCTCCGTGCCTGAAGGGCCACCAAGGAGAGGGGAAGGGAGCCATTTGGGAGCCAAGTGCATGAACCTTGGTGTGATGTGTAAATGAGTCACCTAACAACCTGGCAGGTATACAAGGGAAAGTCAACAATGACCACATTCAGCGGCTGAACAGAGAACAGCTGCTGTGCAAAAGAAGTGCTGATGACAGTCTCCCACTCATTAGCCCATCCCGCTCCCTCTCCTCTGCAGAAATTATGTCAAATCTCAGTGCTGTAAAATAATCCCTTGGAGCAGCAGAAAGAGAGCCTGCCAGATGACTAACCCAAGCCACCAGTGACCAAACTGACAAGTTCAGAGCTATTTTTATACTCACTCTCTCCTGATTTGCATTAACTCTGTCTCTCCTTGCCCTCCCCTCACCTTCAACAACCTTCAGGGTCTGCAGTGCAAACCCATCCCCATCGCCAAAAACCACCTAATTCTGCAAGCCACTCCTCAGCTTAGTTAAAAGACAACAGGAGTGGGGGAGAACCAAAACTGCAAGTCCTCGTTGTCCTCTAAAATGGAAAAGAATAACAAGGAAACATTATTGAGATTAAAGTCAACAAAGCACATACCTCGTTGCCGACTGAAAAAAATGTAATAAGAGGCAGCTATTGTAAGCAAAGTCCTCCAACAGAGCAGCAGCCAGACAGCTTAATGTGTGACTCAGGTCTACAAGGCTGTGTAGGCACAGCAGCTGCCAGCCCAGCCCAGTTTAACCATTGCTGCACAATCCTCAGGTCCTCGTAAGAAGCAAAAACCCAACTGCTTTCATGGTATCTACAACCAGGCGCAGCTGGCAGAAGTTGTGATTAAAAAAACCCAAATAAAATCAGAACTTTTATATCATTTTTAAAGTGCAACTTCTCTTGAAGTCTCTCTACATGCTCAAACTCATCTCTGAGCACTTGGAGGGGGCGGCAACCCAGAGAACCCCAAAGCATTTGTAAGCACCATTAACCTGGGCACTCGGTCCCCCAGGCCCCGCCAGCCCTTCTCAGGGAAGCTCTAAATAACTGGGAGCAGCAAATGGGTACCTGAGGTTCCACGGCAAGACCACTAAGAACAGGATTTACTCACACGAGCAGAGGATTTACTCACATGAAGCACGCTGGAGCTGCGGTTTATCGACTCGCCACCGTGCCGGGATGAGCACAGCTTCCTGTGCAGCCCGGAGCTACGGACGTGTGGCACGAGGAGCTTCAGGTTATTGAGCTGCAGGGTGGTTGTTTCCTACCCCAGACTGCTCCTCTGGTCTTCAAAACCTCCTCTCCCTCAGCCAAGTCGCTTAGGTCCAACTGTAATTCTTGCTTTCAATACCCCCAGCTCTCTTCCTTCTGCAGACGCCGCATGGGGCCATTATTTTAGGGAAGAAAGGGGAAGTTGGGCAGCAATGCAGCAGATAAGAGTGAACACTTCACCCCCAACCCACACCAGGCTTTTGCTGGCAGCACTAAAGACTACCTGCTCCTTATCTTCACTAAGGTTTTACATTCACCTCTGGTTAACTAATGTCAGTTCTCATTGCTGTAAAAAAGAAAGTGTGTTTTTACACAAGAAAGCCAAACACGGTATCAGTGGGGCTGGGGAGGCACTGGGCTGATGGCAGCTCCTCCCTCAGATGATGTCTGTGCTCCTGTGAGAAGCTCATGCACTAGATAAGGTCATCCGAGGCTTGCAGGGAGTCAGAACTAGGGAGACACTCAGTCATTATTAATACAAGAGATAACCATGTGCTTTCTGCTCATTTAAAACCTCCTCCCTCAAGCCTTTTCCAAACAAGTCCCTGTTTACCCTCTCCCAGCTCCCTGTTTGTAGCAGGGACCTTAAAAGAACATTTCTGTGTTTCATGAAGTTACTATGTACAGAGGAAGAGAGGCTCATAGGTGGAAAAAAGTAATGCAAAGACCCCTCCAGCACTAAAACACCCCGCAGCACAGGATCTGCTTGCTCTGCCTGGGTCACATCTCCTTTGCCAACGACTTTCAGGAGAATTTTAGTTAACATTTTGGGAAGCAGCCCAAAGATTTGGTTAAAAAAGACTTGGGAAAGAGCTTTAAAATATAAGTAAAGCTTGGCAATTCAGCTTCAGAGTATGCAGGTTTCTCCTCCCTAGCCTGAGTGCAAATGGGCAGCAGTTTCACACTGACATTTAGCTTGAAAAAAAACAAAAAACTAGAAAAAAAAAATCATGTTGTCTCAGTGAGGCTTCCCACTTCCTTATTGAGAAGAGTATTATGAACAATGCATTAGCTTAGGTTAAGCCTTCCCTTCTGCAGCTGCTGCTGGTTTATTAAAACAACACAACTGGCACTTGAGCAACGTTTGCTGACCACCACAACAAGGCAACAGCTGGGGATTTATGCATCCCCGGAGCACATGAAGAGGAGAACACACACCTTGGGGATCTTCCAGACTCAGCAACTGCCAGCAGGTATCACAGAAAGCACCAAGCCTGCAGCCAAAAGAACCTGCCCGGAGCATCAGCTACAAAATCATCACACAAAGAGACCAAACCTCAGCGAAAAGTGTGTTTCACCAGAGAAAAAGATGACATTTGTTAAAAAAATGAATCACACGGATGATCTGACTTGGGGCCCGGGGAGCAGACGCAGATGTACAAGCCCTGAACACCCCAGCGCCGCTTCCCTCCGTCCCTGCCTCCTCACCCGTGCCTTTCTCCCCCTGGATGCTGTGGATGAGCTTCCCTGCCTGCCCACGTTTCAGATGGAACTGAAATCGAGACGGTTCCGTTTTCAGCCGTGTCGGTTCAGGGCATATTATTGTAGCCTGGGCCTGGGGAGGTTATTTAAACAAGCTCAGTGCTGACAGCAAGGGAGAAGTTTCAGTTTGTGTCAGGAGAGACTCAAAAAAAAGCTGAAGAGCTGTAGCACCCAACACAGCCCTACCTTGAGACACTTGATGCTGTTTGAAGTTATGTTGTTTAAGAGGAAGAAAAGAAAAGACTTTCCTTGTGTATCTAAGAGTTCCAAAGTAAAAATAAATAGAATGCCTGACTGATTAAAATACTGGTGAGTCAGATCACCAGTTGCTATTCCAGGATGCTCACAGCCTCCACCTTCTCTTCTTCAGCCAGTGTTACCCATTCACCCATACCAGGGGCTCCTGGGCAATCCTCTCAGACTCTCACATCTGGCCAAGCATTGCTGCACACAGCTCTACCTGAGGATCACCAGGTAAAGCTCAGCCTTCCACCCAAACCACCACGGAACTGCCTGCTTGAAGGATTTCACTATCATGAGTGAGTTACGTTGCAAATGATAATGAGTGTGTAAACCTATTCTTTCAAGTGGTTTGATAGTAAATACTCCAAAATCCCATCTCAGCCATTTGTGTTGCTTACTGTAAACATCAGGATAATGAGCTCCAACTGCCTTTTTAGCTGCCAGACCTTAGTATATTGCAATAAGTTTGGTTACAAGGTCTGTAGGGAAATATTTGACTGGGTTTAACCATCAGCAGACCTTCTAAAGGTATCTACACACACCTATCTCCATTTCCTCAAGCACAAGCCTGAGTACAACTCACCCCTGAACAATTCTTTTCATCTTGTTGAACAAAGATATGAATAACACCATTTGCCCAGAGTTTACAAACACCACCACAGCCCCATTCATTGAGAGAAGTGGCTAATTTTTCCAGACTGCTTTGCAAACAAGGAGAACAGCATCAGAGTTAACTTCAGCCTGACAAGGCTCTGCTCTCCAGCTGGTCCTCCCCGGACATCACTTAAGGACATCCTGGTTGTTAAGACCCACTTGTGGAGTGAAGCTATTTCCTAAATTATAACAGGATGATAAAGCACTTAAACAGACAACTTCCAACAGTAACCACAAACACAGATTAACCTCAGGCCTGGCCAGGCAAGCAGGACCAAGCTTTCCCCAGTTATTATTGGGCGTCGCTTTGCAGCTTGGCATTTTCAATCACATTTATGAAATGCCATGGCAGGCTGTAAGAAAGCAATGAGGCTGAAGTGCCAGGCAAAACCAAAAGTTTAGTTAAATTTGGGATAGATAGAAGCATGTCTATGTAATCTCAATTTATGGTCGGTCCTGCAAATCCAATGATGATGATTTTTATACTATAAAATAGAAGTATGAACTGACTGGTGTTGTTTTTAACTGCCCATCCTGAGCGAACTCCCATGAGACCAACTCCCATACTCATTGCAGAAGAGAACTGCCCTTCACACCATATTCTCCAGGGCTGTCACTAAACCGTGACCAGCAAAGCCCAGTTTCTACAGACATGTCTAACCCCCACAGGCCTCCAGGTCCCCCCATGCATCCCCTTGACCTCCCTTCTGCAGCATCTCTAGATCCATTCCGAACTCAGGTCTCTGCTCTGAGCTGCTCTGCTTGGGAACTGGAGATGTTTCTGTCTCCCAGACCTCTATCTCTGCGTCCACCATGACTGACACTTCCCAAGTTGCACAAGGGGAGTTAAACAGACAGCATGGTCACATTTGCCTCCTTCCCTTTAGCAGGCAGAGCAATAATTAAGTATAAAATAAGATCCAGGACAGAGGAGTAAAGGCTATTAACCCCAGTGATGCCGGGTCAGGTCCCCAGACCCTTCAGGACTTCTGGTTGCTCCATGTTTTGTTCGTTACACTCCATCTTCCCAGCACATTACACCAAGATTCCCTCTCTTGAAGCAGTTAAAATGTAATAGTTAATAGGGAGTGACTCAGCCCTAAGGAATCCCACGGCGGTGCCAGTGGCAGATTTTACCCCAGTTAGAATAGAATCACAGAATCA
>VZRW01010920.1:1269-13610 GCA_013398125.1 Aegotheles bennettii | reverse complement strand
CTCACCCGCGCCGCGCGCCGCCAGCACTTCCGCCCGCACTTCCGCCCAGCCCCGCCGCGGCTACTTCCGCCCGGCAGTCGTCACTTCCGCCCGCGCTTGCCCCCGGCGCTCGGCGCCATTTTCCCTCCCCTCAGGGGCCGCTGAGGCACCGCAAGCACAGCCCCGCCGGGACTCCGGGCGCGTCCTGCGCCACCTCCCCCGGCGGGGGGGCCTGAGGGAAGGTGCGGGGAGGCTGCCCGCTGCTCCTGGCGGCCTGGTGCCCGTGGGGGAAAGCCCCGCCGCTGAAACACCGCCTCGGGCTGGCTCTTGGCTGTGCAGTGCCAGGGGCAGGCGCTCCAGGCCCTTCCGTTGGATCCAAGCCTAGGGCGCCTGCATCCGCCAGCGTGTGCCTGCACATACAGACACACGTGTGTGTGAATGCGTGATCAGTGCCTTCCCGTTATCAGGGGGTTTCGATGTGCCTGGGAACGGAGCTGTTTCAGGAGAGCAGAGGCATAAAGCTCTATAAACTGCTGTAATTTATTATTCATGTCTTATTGTTCACTTATATATGACAAAGTTTATTAAAAACCACTGGAAAGCTGCCATAACTTGCACAAGCATTGATTTTAATATTGGTCATCAGTGCTTGGTGGCCTTCAGTGTTTCACGTGGGAGATGAACTGTGTGGGCATGAGCACGGACACAGGGCAGAGGGCTCACTGGGAAGGGCTCACTGCTTTCTATCCCTTCAGAAAACTGTGACGCTACAGCAAAAGTACAACCAAACACCAGTTCTATTTGTTAGGACCATGGAAAGCACTTAAATCTATAGAAACTAAGATAAACCTTTATCCTGTCAACAGCCAGGAGTCTTAACCACAGTGTCTGGGAACCAGCACGTGCTGAGCTTGTACAAAATGGAAATTCTCAGTGCAAACGCTGAAAACGCGTCCCTCAGCTGTGCACGTTTCAATGAGCAATGCTTTCCTGAGAGAGTGAAGTTGACAATTGCACTCTTTTAGGTTGTCAAGCACTAAAAGTAGGAGCCACCAAAATCACTTGAAGAGGCCCCATTGACCAACTGACTCAGCCACGAGTGACTCTGGTTCTAACCTTATGAGTGAACATTTTTCTCCCGCCTGATTCTGGGCACAGGTGTTTGAGCAGTTACTACTGTTATGTCTGGTGCGTACAGGTGCCCCTAGCAAGGGGAATAAATAGAGATGCTCTTAATTACATTTGGAGATTCTCAGAAGGGAGCCTTGAGAGCATTTGGAGTGCTTCTCTGATGCTGCCCTGCCAGACTGCAGTTCATCAGCTGGTGGAGCTCTGCTTTGCACTCCCTAAAGGAACTGGAATCAAATTAAAGTCAAACCTAACCCAGGAATAGCAGTGACTGCTGAGAAATGTGATGCTTGATTCTCCATTTCACTGAAAGCAACTGCTACCCTACTACCACCATCTGCTACTTAATTTTGTTATTCCCAGTTTCTGCCGGTTTGGGATGCAAGAAACACTTTGAAATAATTGTTCAAGTTTCTTGCAGTTAAGCCTCAAGAGCAGCAGTTTCTACTCCCTTCTCCGTGGAACTACCTGACATTGCTGGTGGCTCTGGGACACTATTGGTAGTGTAGGAATGCTCCAAAATCTGTTGAAATCAATGGATTATGCCCCTGCTTGAAGCAAAAGGAACTAGGATTTTAGTTTATTGCACTGCTCATCTCCAGAACAGACAAGAGGGCACCACTGATTTTACAAAAGGGTTTGGCAGCGCCACTGGTGTGAATAGAAGACCTCTCGCATTCTGAGGCTTTGTTGGTGCTGAACTTAGGAACAATCTTCCGTGGACCCTGATGAAGGTATTTGGGTTCTCTTAACTGGACAATAAGGCAAAGAGGCCTTGGCACTGCTTCCCTTGGAATATGTTTGGGTTAAGTGCTGCCACTGTTTAGACTGTCTGACAACCACTTAGGAGGTTGAGCTGTTCTGACTCAAGAGAATTTAATAACTAGTTGTAAGGATATGGAGAAGACTGAGGTACCAAATGGCTTTTTTGTCTCAGTCTTCTCTGGCAAGTGCTCAAGCCACACTGCCCAAATCACAGAAGGCAAAGGCAGGGAGTGGGAGAAAGAAGAACCACATGCGATAGAGGTAGATCAGGTTCAAGACCACCTAAGGAACGTGATGGTGCATAAGTTCATGGAACCTGATGAGATACATTCGTGGGTCCTGAGGGAATCACAGAATGATTTGGGTTGGAAGGGACCTTAAAGATCACCTAGTTCCAAGCCCCCTGCCATGGTCAAGGACACCTCCCACTAGACCAGGGTACTGCAAGCCCCATCCAACCTGGCCTTGAACACTGCCAGGGATGTGGCAGCCACAGCTTCTCTGGGCAACCTGTGCCAGTGTCTCACCACCCACACAGGAAGGAATTTATTCCTAATATCCAGTATAAATCTACCCTCTTGCAGTTTGAAACCATTCCCCCTCATCCTGTCACTCCATGCCCTTGTAAAAAGTCCCTCTCCAGCTTTCCTGCAGCCCCTTCAGGTACTGGAAGGCTGCTATGAGGTCTCCCCAGAGCCTTCTCTTATCCAGGCTGAACAACCCCAACTCTCTCAGCCTGTCTTCATAGGAGAGGCGCTCCAGCCCTCTGATCATCTGAGTTATGGTTCTTCCAGATGGTCCACCCGTCATCTTTTCCTCTTCAACCCAGGAGAGGAGCCTAAGGAGACGTGACCAATTGCCAGCTGAATTTTGCCTTGCCTGAGTAGTCCTCTGATTCTAATCATAAAAAACGTTAACTTTGTCTCTTGCTTTCTACTGAAGTAGGCCTGTACCTTTCTGTAATACTTCTCATGGGAATGGTCCGCATTTAACTTAGCATAACTGATGTGTGTTATGTGAGTTATATCTAATCTGAAACTGATCTGAGGGTCAACCAGGAAGAACTGGGCAATGCCCACAGGCGGTGATCCTATCCTGAGCGTGGGGTAGCATTCATGCCCAACACCCATTAAGCATCTTTCCTCCCTGATTTCTGTCACGCTGGTTCTGCAGCCACACGCAGTCACTCTTAGCATGCATGTGAAGTGGGCAAATAATCTGTTTTGTCAGGAAGATATAAAAATGTACTCAGAATGTATTCAATTTTAATTACTGCAAGACAGGAATGCTTCCCATCAAAACTGACGGAGCTTTATGCATCTTTTCTTCATTCAATTAATTATTTACCTCCAGTTTTAATAATACAGTTAAGGGCACTATATATAGCTTACGTTCTATCAATAAATCATGCCTGTGCATTTTCATATTTATCCTATAAATTATGACTACAGACACACTTGCGTGGATCTGCTAAGGTATTCTAGCAAAGAAATGCCCACCAGACCATCTCTAAAAGTCATTGGAGGTGAACTCAAACATTCCTTACTTACAGAGAGCTATTTTATGAGATTTTAAAAGGTTGTCAGTCTTGTCACAAGCCCTGACAATCTCCCTCTCCCCCTTCTAGCTTGCCACAAGCAAGTAGACTTTCTGGAAGATGATTTTGGTCTTCCAAAGCAGAGAGAAGCACGAGAGCCCACAGCGGAATGCTTTCTCACTGGATTGTAAGAGGAGGGTTCAGAACAACAAAGACAATATGGCAGTGGCCTTAATGGGATCAGAAAGGGTAGATCCGTAAACTCAGTAGCATTATGTGTGTTGCAGAGGTGATAAATATTAGGATGAGTTGTCTAAGAAGCGGGTGACCAAGGAGACAGACAATCCCAGGGATTTGTTGCCAGGAAGCAGAAACTGAAGACGAGAACAGAGTAGCTGGAGAGCAGCAGCTTGGGAATGGCGAACAGATGATAATAAGGGATCGGTCCAAGATACAAGTCCTTACTTGGGTTCCCTTGTAAAAAAGAGTTGAGTCTGTTAGGACAAAATGTTCAGTAGTAAGTTGTCACCTGTGCTAAAAGTTCTGCTCTTCAAGGGACTAAGCATTGAACTCGGAAGGAATGGTAATATGTCATGCCTCGAGGGAGTGGTTGCACTGCACAAAGACCAGCATCTGCAGGAATCCACCTGGATGAGTGAGTGCCCTGAGCCAGTGGAGCAGGGACTTACACACAGCGGTGTCACGCACAGCACATCAGGACTCTGTGGTAGTAAAAAAACTACACATGTTCTTAAAGAAATGTGCATGCATGAGAGCAAAACTGGATTGTGAGCAATCAATGGCTGTTTTCTTGCTGGTGGAAGGATGTGATGTGTGAGCAGAGACAGTGTGTGTGTCCGAATATCCTCAGAGATCCACCGCAGAGCCTTGAGTGGCTTTTTTCTGCAGCTCTGGTCTACTTTTGGGGTGGAACCCTAGGACTTCATGGCAGTAACACCTCACTGAGCAAAGGGTGTCCCTGGGACTAGGTGAAGCAGGGAGGTTTTAAATCAAACCTCTACTTGCTCACTGATAACAAGCGCACATCCATGCCCACTGTGAATTGATTTAACCATGTATGTGAGGGGGAAGGGTTGTGTGTTTTAAAAGCCCCAAACAGCAGAGTGTTTACTCATCTCTAGCAATGCATCTGCCAAACATTATGTTGGCTTTTGACAGTTAGCATGGGATTTCCTCTTTGTTGTTTATCAATTGTTTCCATAGAAATGCCATTTTTACCAGGATAAATGAAAATATCCTGAAATAACACACATCTTGAGCAAATAAAGATATTTCTCTCTCAATCTGTATAACGTATCCATATCACACTGGGTTTGCATCCCCTCATTACAACATTGAAATAAAACCCAGCGAGAAGTGAGCTGCCATACAGCTGAGCCTCCAGAGAACAGACTGCTGTGGAAATTAGAAAGGGCAGTCAAGCAACTGTGTTTCTCGAGTCAGGTCATGCAAACAGTGCCTCCAAAGAGTACTGCAGGTGAAAATCAGTGTTTGCACAGATGGTGAAGGTGTCCTCATTGGCAATCACTGCTTCACTGAAGGCTTAGATGAGAATGGCTTCTGAGCTGACCCTGCCTGACGATGCCCTCTGCCCCTGCTATCACCTAGGAAAGCAACATTTCTGAAATTCAGCTTCTCTGGGCTGAGGACAGTGTCTCTCATGGCTGCTCCTGCGGGACCTGTCTGCCAAAATCTGAGTGACGTAGTGGATGCTTTCAAGTCTACTGTCATAAATTTTAAAGGAAGCTTGTCAAAGTGCCCAAGCCTGATAATTCACGCAGTTTAAGACAGTTTGAAGCACTGGATATGCTTGGATCATTATCCTCCATGGCAAATCTGAAGAACTGGCTGTTTTGTTGTCAATTTAGGATTTGTTCCTTTCTTCTCTTCAGATTATTCACTGTTGTATCATTGTGAAAACCTTATAGTTCTGCACCTGAACAGGGTGAGAGTGATGCATACATGCTTTATCCAAATCTCATCTGTAGTAACCAGAGTATATACTGAATGGAGTGCCATGGGAAGCTCACCTCTCCCACGCTCCCAACTCTTGCACCCTGGGAGCAGAAAGCACAGCCTCTGCAATGCACTCGCTTTATGGAGCTCAGTACTCAGTGAAGGTGTGTGCACAGCAGCTAACTCATACACCCAGTGGACCCAAACCTGGAGCACTTAATTCTAAATAGCTGTGCTAATGCTGCTAGATCTGCCAAGAGTTTTTAAAAGTGATGATCACAATGTCCTGATGATTCAAGTGGTCTGGCAGAACTAACTACAATCACACAGAATTGGGGCTTTTTCTTCATCTCTGGAAACATAAAGGGCTATGGTGGGTAACTGTGCCTTGTCTTCATGAGTACTCACTCATGGAGTCTTACGAGTCCAGAGCTGGTTTCCCATCTCCTTGGGAGTGACACAAAAAGCTGTAGGTCTGTGCTGGCGGTGTGCATTTCTGCTTCTCAAGTAGAACCACACACTGCTTCACCCAGCTTTCTGGGTAGGGAGAGACAGGCAGCCTAATGAGAAACAATTGTCTAGAAGGACAGGCCAGCAAGGTTGAAGAGATGCCTGCAAGAGAGGGATTCTAAGGAAAATACCAGAACTGTATTGTTATCACATGGAACATATAATACCTAGATGTGGCACTGGTGCCAAGTCACTTTTGAACTCTGTTGCCACCTCATACACTGAAGAAATGGCTTTGCCAGTCTTCCTCAGGGTAGGAACGTGCACCATGTTTTTCCAGAGGCTCAGCGCTTGTGAAGTTTGGTGTATACCTTGCACCAGGACAAGACTGTTCCCTCACTGATGCTACTTGGTGATGGAAGTGATCAGAAAGCTTCAGCTGTACACATTTCTTTACCAGGTTGATGTGAAAGCATCCTTCTGGGGTACTTTCTTACACTCATTTGCCTGACAACAAGTTCTTTTCAGTGTTGTTTTTTTAATTATTATTTTCAAAGGTATTTTGAGCTATTGTGATCTCTTATGACAGTTGCCTACATCAGGAGCAAATAAGTTGATGGTGACCAGAGGAAAGCTCACAGGCAGAGAACCCCTCTCCTGTTAGTGGCAAGTGATACCACTAACAACACCAACAATTAAAAGCCCTTTTCTTCAGTAGCACAGTTAGAGGGGAAACAGCACAGATCACTAGAGTGCTTGCTCAATGTCACCGTGTGGGAGCATTGATTGCTCAGGTGCATGTGTGCACCTTTTCATTTTGGTTTGTCACTGAGAGCCATGCATTTTAAAAGTCTGTTTGGCACTGGTCAACAGCCCTGAGTGCTGGCAGGCTGCCTTCTAGAGACATACAGCAGCAGCAACTGCCCAGCTTTCTTCCCATGGGAAAATGTTGGGAACTCTCCAAATTATCAACTTGGCTCTGGAATGGCACTGCCCAGATGGCTGTTCTGCATCAGAAGTCGTGAGCTGTGGAGGTCAGTGGATAGATCTGGGCTTCTAAGTTTAACTTGGGAAAGAAGTTGACCAAGCCATGTGACAGTTAGGTATTTCCTGACAAGGACCAGAGGCGTTTGCTCTTCTTCCAGCCATTCTCATTATATTTTGGTGCTTGGATAACAAAATGTTGTGAACAGGTTCTTTCATTGCTACTCGCTTTGATTTACAAAGCCCCTCAGTACTGAGGAGAGAGAACCTGGGGGCTCACATTCCTCATCCTTGTCGGTAGCATCCCATTAAAATTGGGGTGCTTTTGCATTATTTGTAAAAAGACTTTTGTCCTCATTTCTCCTAAGAGGTTTGTGGACAACCTGGCTAGCATTAAGCTGAGCTACCAAGTCTCACTGAAAAGCAGGGTACGTCAGCTCAGGCTTGGAACAACATGAGCAGCAGCAGCAGCAATCTCAGAGGATGCTGATGGACTGTTATGGGTGTGACTTTTGCTGCTGCCTGTCTCTCAGAACATCTGTCCAGTTTTATGCAGGTATGTTCAGCATACGTGGAATAGGAAATGTCAGCACCTGTGGAGAACAAACCCCCTGTGTACAGAGAAGGGTAGAGGCGGTGTCCCTCACACTGCCCATGGCCCTTCATGTTCTACCTGGGACTGAGAGGACAGTATCTGTTCTGTCTCTGTCAGTGGAGGTTGGAGATGTCCTCCCTCATCAGCAGCCTCAAAAAGGAAGAGCACAGTTTGAAGAAGCAGAATAAAAGAGAGATTGGATTCTTCTCCAATACAGTTAGCAGAGGAATAGCCTTTGCTTATTCTTAAGAGCTTCTTGGGAATGACTCAAGAGAGTGCTGTAAGGGGAGATGAAGCTCTTGGTGACAGTGATAGGGACAGAGCTAGGAAAGGTTTCTCAGAACTTACAGGTTGAAAAAGCTGGGAAATAAGTTGTGAGGGATGGTGATTTTTCAGTATTGAAAACAGCAAATCAGAAGGGGAAAGATAAGGGAAAGATAGAAAAAGGAGACAGGTGCCAAATTTGAAAGGCACAATCAAGAGGAATAGATGAGAAGGGAGAACAATTCATTCTGAAAAGAAAGAGCGAATGTCAGTACAAATTCTGGCATATCTGCACAATGTGGCAATAACGTTACTGAACCCAGAGCTTGAGAATAGGCATCACTGCCACCAGGAAAGAGATGGTAGGAGACAGGGCGGGGACATCTGAGAGTGTGGGAGGGAGGCAGTGTGGAAGCAAAAAGCCTGGAGTGTAGAGATGACTTGAGAAATAAAAGAGAAGACAATGAGCAGTGCCAGGAGATGATGATGGCAGGAGATGACAAGGAATGAAGAGCACTTCATCCCTGTAGAGATGGCCCTTGTCTTGGTCCTCACGTCTGTGTGAGTGTCACCCATGCTTTCCAGTCATGTCAGGTCCCCAGAGGTTCTGTACCTTGGCTGTTGAAGCCCAGGCCTCTCAGGGCACCAAGACTGCTGTTTACACCAGGGATGCCTCGGTGCCAGGGTGGTACCGATACCACCCAACTCATTTAATGCTGTTAACTGGAAAGACATCACAAGACAACAGGCTGGTGGTTCATCCCACTGCAATTCCTAGAGCCATGACCATCGTGCTGAGAGTCAAAATGCCCCTCAAAATGGGGCATCCTTTGTCAGCACCAACGTATTAGAGTATTCTAAGACTTTACAGCCTGAGAAACAATATTGCCTTTGTCCTCTTCTCCTCCAAGAAGGCAGCAAACTAAAAGCACTGGAGGGTGTAATCCAAGTACTGATACATTATTGATGTCTCCCTTCAGCTTTTTACTCACTAGAAGGATATAAAAGCTCATTCTGTGAGTGGTCCAGACAGATTCTCTTTTGCTATATCCACAATTTAATTCACAAATATTGCACTAAGTGTTAATATTGAAGCAATGCGGTGTTCTCTGTTTACAGGCTTTGCCAAAGATAATAGACATGTTTTGGATTACACAGACTCATAAACAGATACAGTGAAGGAAATGCCACTTGCGACTCCAATAGACATTTGAATTTGTAATTTTAGAAAGGCAGAGTTTGTTATTAAGTAGGAATACACTTTTTCTTTTTTTAATATTAAAAGCCTGATTGAAAGCCTGTTGAAATAACCGGACCTGCTCCTTACAGACAGTCTGCATAGTTCTTTGGCAGCTCCTGTGCTGAGACTTACTTACATACCCTCTGAGACTTACTTTATATTTAGTAATAGCTCCTCTCTTCCAATATGCCTATTTGCATAAATCAACTAACAAACCATCTGTATTGGAAATACTTTTTCCACTACTGTCAGCTTTGGGGCAGCATGTGGTGGTTCCTTAACAGCATACATTAATTTACGCTATTTTTTTGGAGCAGCGGAGAAGTAATTTGAAGTCCTATTGGTAGGAGTCTCCCCTGGATGAGGGGCTTAATGTTCTCTTTCAATAAAGTGCTCTGCAAGCTTTGATGGCCAGAAATGCTCAGGATATTGGTAGCTGTCTCATCTGAAATATAGACACCAGGATCCCAGGTATATCTTAAAATACTACCAGATCTTCGCAATTTTAGGCCAAATGCCATGTGTCACCAAAGATCAGAACAATTCTGCCTGTTCCATTGGTGCAGTGGCCCAGGTGAGCTCAGAGGAAGGATTATCTGTGTTTTAACAGAGGTGTGCTCTGAGTGACAGGAGGCTGATTTTAAACTAACACAAACTGCAGTTCCTGACTGCACCAGTTTCTTCTTGCTCTGAATAGAGGCGGCAGTGCTACAAATCCACGTCGTCTCTGTTCTTCACTAGCCGTTTAGAGAGTGAGTGACCAGGCACAAAGCCCAGAAGACAGAGCTAGTTTTTGCAATATGGTATACATATTTTGCAAGCCAGCCTGCAAACTGCTTATCACATTTTTGGTGCTATATATATACATATTCATAATTAATCTGTGTTAGAATAGAGGGAAAAGCTTCTAAAGAACAAAAATAGCCCCGTCAGGCAGCTCATACCAGTGACACTGATCCTCTGCGTTTCTGAAATTAAAAAATGAGCTTCTTTGCATAGATTTTGCAGTACTCTCTGGAATTCAAGCTTCCTTTTTTCTCCTGTTCCCTCAGGTTGTGAAAGCAACCTTGATAACAGAGATTGATTCCCTGAATCTGGAGCTAGAGAGGTGGAAATAAAGGCTCCAAGTGAGAGATGCCATTTCCAAAGCTTAAATCTCAGGAACAGCAACCTTCATTTGCCCTTCTCCAGGTCTCCTTCATTTCTAGGCTTTTCCCTATGCCTTGGTTTCAGGTACTAGTAGAATGCTGACAGCATAGCAGGTGGAAAGATGTACAGACCTGGTCCTTTCAGATCAAAAGCTTGCATTCAGCTGGGGGCTACATACCCTCAGAGACAACTTCATCCCTCAAAGGTGGAAGGGACAGTCCTTGGAAGTGATTGCAGCCATAAGCCAAGCAACAGTCAGCATTGGTTTAGACTAAATAAATCCCAATTTATTCCACATCAAAAGTGGAGTGTCTGTGGAAAAGAAAATAAATTAAAAACCTTTGTGAAGGTGTTTGGTCTGACCCAAAGCCCAGTGGTTATTAGACGTATTTATTAAATAGAGGCAACTATTCGGGCTGGGATGGTAGAGAAATCTGACAGACTGAGCTCTGCCAGGGCTTTGTCTTCCGGCCTTCTCTGACTCAGCTTTTCAATGTGATGCTTTTACTTCTGGGCTGCTTGGCTTGCCTGGCTGACACCTTTTCGGTGCACAGCCCCTCCTTGCTGTCTGTACAAATGGGGTTCCCGACTTCAGAAGTCTGTCACCCCCTTCTGCCTTACCAAATGGGGGGGCTTCTTCACAGCTGCCTTGCAGCACGCTGAAGCCCATTTTTTCTACCTCCCTTCATGGTGCCTTTAGCTGTTGCTTTTTAACAGTCACTACAAGTAAAAATTTGGCATTAATGTAACATTCAGCCCAGATTTCTCGGTGCATAATTCTCTGGGTTGGCACATTGCCCCTCTGACCACAGCACTCCATCACATCCCAGCACAGACACTGGTTTTATAGTGTACATAAGGTCACTGAAGCCATCCAGACAAACATGCACAGGCTGACCAAGCAGAAGGGTTTTTTTAAGTTATCTCTTCCCCTATAGATCTTGGCGAGTAAGCCACAGGCACTTCATATGTGTTTTTTATGGCTCCTTCCCGTGCCCCAGATGTGACCCACTCCCTGTCTATCTTATCCCCACAAGATTATTTTCCATTGTGCTACTTATGGAAAGGGAACGGGGTATTTTAACTGTGTGTTTTCATGTGGTTTATAAATGTGAATCGTACTGTCTTCCACTACGTGCGTCCAGCAGCTCCTCTCCAGGGCTGACATGAGCAAAAGCCAGACTACTTTGCACTTTTATATTGGATGCAGCCAAACAAATGCCATTCCTGCCAGGAGGAGATGTCATCAGGGGAGGACAAGGCACAAGTGGCTGTGGCTACAGTGGCAGTACTGCACTGCAGTGTGATCCAGAGCCACAGGAGGCAAAGGGACTTTGTCAGTTGTCTCACATGGACATCCTGCACCTCCAAGAATGGGTGGTGTTTCTCCATCTGGCATGAGCCAAGACTTACCCAGTGCAAAGAATATCCTGAAATTCAGATTTAGCAGACCCCAACACTTCTAGAAAATCGCAGTTTTGGGGCTTTTTCTCTCCACACACCAATCAACCATGCTCTACAGTCCTTCTAACCAACCTCTTATGCAGCCTGAATGCCATGAAACTGGGGTGGCGTTTTCCAGAGCAGTGTGCCTGAGAAGTAGCAAGCGTGTTGTGGCAGGAATTGAGGTGTGAATATTAAAGTGAAGGTTGATGCTTCAAGTGTGCGCACTTGCCTGTTTGCAAGATTTTCTGAAGCATTTGAAATACACACTGCTCTAGGGCATGGGGAGAGAAACGGATCAAATGAGACGAGCTTCACAAGGCAAAGAGTGTAATGAAACATGAAGCAAACATGCCGAGATAAGATGGTGCAGTACACCAGTCCTGGTCGGCGGGAGAGCAGATAAAGACTGGATGTGCTGAGCGCAAGATGCAGGCGGGAGGGGGAAATATTGACAGTGCAGGGCATTTACAGGAGGCGGCAGAGGGAGCGGGGCGGCGGGCAGGCAGATGGAACCGTAGGAAAGGCGCAGGCAGCAGGGCGGGGAGGAAGGGACAGGAGCAGCGGGGCGCCTCAGTTCCCTCTGCCACCCACTCCTCCGGGACAAAGGAGGTGGAGGTGGGCAGCAGGGCCGGGTGCTGGGGCAGCTCCGTGCCAACGCCCCCGTCGCACCGGAGGCGGCAGAAATCCCACCGAGGGGAATGGGGGCGAGGGGGGGCAGCTGCTCCCCGGCTGCGCCTGGAGGGGCCGGGGCAGCCCCAGGGCTCTGCCCCCGGTGCCAGGCGACCCCAGGTGCCCCCCGGTCAGGCGACCGAGAGGAGCGGGGCATC
>VZRW01010916.1:0-71515 GCA_013398125.1 Aegotheles bennettii | reverse complement strand
TAATTATATATTATAATTAAATTTATTATTATTTTTTATTTAGTTTACCTTTGTCCACATGCTCATCAGCTCTTTCAGAGAGCTTCAGTAGATCTGAGATGTTGTTTTAGAAAAAAATAATACTAATTCTTATCTCTTAATCAGGACAGTTGTCATTTCTACTGGTTTGGGTGGTACAGAGGTAAGATTTATGGGGATAAAGTACGCTGCCAGTGTCATCCACCATCATACCTGAAGTATGTTTTTCTTTTTAATTCAAGTTATACTTACTGGACATGGTGCACATTTCCACTGATAAAGAAACTGACAGAGCTGACTCAGTGATTCGTATTTCCACAGTTTTGCAGAGATTTTTATAATGTCTGGCTTGATGTCATCTCAGACTGTCAGTTTGTTCCTGTTCACTTTGTCTGAAATGTGTTTTACAGTCCTCATACAAATCTTCCATCAGAATGGCTCCAGTTTGACACAGCTAGCAATTAGAGACAAATGCTGCTACAAAGATTTCATTTAGTTTTTCTGCTCTGACCTTCTCACTTTCATTGGTACTTTTATATCTTAATCATCTCTTGATCTTGGCAGGATTCTATTTTTAACGCCTTGCAGATAGTTATCATTGTTAGCTTTTCTGTTTCTAGTGAGTTTCAGCTCTATTTTTTTATGCTTGTACTTGATCTATGTTCAGCTTGGCTGACCTCCTGTGTTTGAATATGACTTCCAGTTTTAACAGCTTCATTTATGCTTCTTTTTTACCATGTTTCTGGAAGTTAATTTTTAGTCTCAGCACAATATCTTTAAGTAATCTCTAAACCATTTGCAAGATGCTTTCAGCTTCTCCTTTTATGTTTTTTTTTTAAACTAGCTGTTAAATATATTTTTATAATGCTGCTTTTGAAATTAAGCATCAGCATCATAGTGATTTAGGGTTTTTTCTTTATAAAAGCAACTATGTTGCTACAGCAAAATTACACTTTAAAGCATAGTACTATTTTAAACAAGACAATATCATACCAAATTTTAAATGATGACAAGTACTACGATATGAAAGCATTTGAAAGGAAAGCTGCCTGCAAGCAAATTAACTAACATAGCCAGGAAGTACAATTTTCTGACAGTTTTCAGTGATTCTGCCTTTGTTCGTCTCCCCTGCTTTTCCTTTTTCCCGTGATCCTTTTCAGGAGTTGTCAATGTCAAGCTAAATAATTAACAAAGTATCAAAGTGAAAATAGTGTCAAAGTGACTGCCAAGTGATACCTTCTTACCTGAGAATGCTGCTTCTTAGGTGTAGTCTTGCGTATTATAATGATTGAAGTACACATAGTGATTTTTTTGTTGCAATTGCCATACAGTACTTCAAAACAATTATTGCCCTGAGGACAGAAAGCTGGGTGTTCCAAGTTGTGTCCTGTTGGCAGAATTTTTCTTCAAGTATTTCATACCAAGTTCATTGGTCACATTAGATTTTGCTAGTTGCAAACTGCCAGTAGTGGCACAACAGCTTCTTACTTCAGCAACCCTAAAAAAGAAATATTACATAAGTGTTTGTAAGACCAGTCCTCAAATGCCAGGTGTAGATCTTTCATTATAGATGACTGCTTACACCTGCAAGAAGAAACCAGGTTCTCCTGCGCTGAACTGGATTATTGATATAAGTACATCAGGGTGCCAGAGGGTGACAGAAAAACCTTGTGGTAGAAGAGCCTTATTTCTGCTGTACACAGACTGAAACTGATAAGAAATAATGGAGAAATTAGCATGCTTTACTGCAATGCCATGTTTTACAGAGACTTTCAGAGAAATAATTTAAAACCTTTTCCATGAAGAGACGATTCATTGTTCAGTTATCATAATGACTGCTCTGCCACTACTGAAGCTTCACAAATGCAAGATAAGACAGAACAGTTGACTGAAGACCCATGGTAACAGAAAATTCAGTTTAAACTGATTCTTAACCCTTTTGTGGATTTAAGAAAAATGAACATAGAATCTAAGTCATTCTTTCTTATCCACATTTGTTCCTGTAAGCAATAGAGATAAGAACAGCAATAATTTATTTCTGTTGTCAGTGATGACAGATAACATTAAAGGTAGCAGCTGCCTTGAGTAAAAAAGGTCACTTTTTCCACTAATTGTTCTAAGAAGTGACATACATTGCTCACTGAAATACACATAAAAATATGTTTTACTATGTATTTCAAATCAGATGTTGATTTTTTTTTTTTGCATAGATTCATCTGTGCAAATTTACAGTGAACTTCTCTGTTTTCTTATTGCTAGAACTGGCCAGTCAGGTAGTGTACCTTTGAGATAAACAAAGGGAAAATTATTAGAAATTATTCAATTTAATTTTGCATTAAATGAGTTGTGAATGTAGTATTATTTCCTAAGTCAATAAACATTGTTTCATACTGGTTTATATTATATAGTCACTCAATAAACAATGATTCTGGAATAGGAATTGGTGGTTTTTTCTTTTGCAGGCCCTCCAGTTAATGTCACATGCAACATATTTATAAACAGCTTTGGATCCATTGCAGAGACAACCATGGTAAGATATTTTACCTCAAAAGATGTTTAAAGTTCAAGTTAAATGTGTTCAATGAGCTCAAAAGCTAGCTAGGGCTTTTCTTCACCTGGAACTAAATGAAGAAGGAAAGCCACTTCTGAGAAGAGAAAGTGAAAACATTTAATTTGGCAATTGATTCTTTCTAACAGAAAATCTATCATTATACAATCAAACACAGAAGTAAAACAGAGACAAGGGTGCTTGTTAGGGTTTGTTTGTTTTGTTTGTTTTGTTTTGTTTAATTTCTCAGTAAGTTTTATTTGACAGTTGTAATGAACTCATTATTTTCAATTAGATAGGCATTAGTTTCTTCAGTGTTCCACCTTTCTAACTTTAACAATGTCAATTCATTAAGTTGCTTTGTTAATAATATTTTATAAATTCATACAGTGCATATAGGGATTTATACTTTATTTAAAAAGTCTTTCTTCCATAGAGCTATTGCACAGAGATAAAAGATAATAGAATAACTAAAACAGTGATCTGGTATATAAGATTTCATTATGAATTTTAAGAGTGGGGTAAATATAAGTGGATTGCACACTTTTTGTACATGCACTTATTATTTGTCTATTAAAGAAAGGCAGAAGATGAGTGCAAAAAGACTGATGACTTTAAGGAAATAAGGAGAAAAAGAGGTCAAAGTCTAAAGACATTAAATCAAGATATTGAACTGTGAACTGATAAAAATAACTTGGATAATCTTATATAACATGTGAAACATATATGCTAATAAGCTGGAGCACAGATTTACTCATTAAAATTTGGTGATAGAGAAGATACAGGCATTCTTTCTCCATACAAGTGAATCACATATTTTGAAGAAAGGCAGATAAACAGCTTTGAAAACAATTACATATTAATGTGGGAACAGAGAGAGTTAAAATATAGAGACATGAAGGAAGAACTGTGGGAGTTAGTAAGATCCAAATATAGCAAATACCCTGAAATCCCAACAATTTCAGAGTTCAGGGTACTTACTTGGAATGATAGAACATGGGCTAAAAATAATTGGTATAACAACAAAAAAATGAAAAAAAAATAAAAAAGGAATAATACTAAGCAAATGCCATCCTTCTGAATTACCAGTAATAGCAAAAATGAGACCTTTGAATGTAGCCAAGTACCTGTAGTTAGGAAATAAAGAATATAAATTCTTAAAATAAATATTTATGCCCCCTGTCTCCAAAGCTATATTCATAGCTGCCTGATCTTTACTCTCCCTGGAACATAGTGATAGATGTTACTAAGAGAGGCAGATTAATTTTTTCAGGTAGAAAATTACTTTAATTTGTATTTGGGTGCTTTGCCAGATTACAAATCCCAAACAGATTGACATAGCATCCAAGGAGATTTATTCAGGTTCGATCAAAAGATTAAGCAATGCCCATGTGATTAGAATAGTGCTCCACAGCTACTTTTTAGTGGCTGTGTGGGTGGATGTGCTGCAAAGCAGGAGACAGATCACAGGGTCAGTAAAGTGCAAATAACCAGCAATTAGATTACTATAAAAAGGATATTAGGAAAACTGAAGTTGCTACTGCTAAAAAAAATTGTCCTGAGTTTGGGAAGACAATGTCTGATTTCACATCTCAAGTGTATGTTTTCTCAAAAAACATCAGAATTATAAACATTTCCTTTCAGTACCACTGTTAGTACAGTGCTTCTATCTTATAATGAAATTACATTCTCTTCTGTGTTGCCTTGAAAGCCAATTTATAAAGTTGAGACAGCCTATAAACTGATCTATAACAAATAGTTCCAGGTAGTATGTTATAGAAAATACCAAACCTGGTCAGAACCTGTCGCGTGTAAGGGGGGAAGAGCAGAGAAAGGAAAGAGGAAAGGCCTCTGAATATTTGCCTGTTTCAGAGTCTCACAGAAGACTTGCACCAAAACAGATGCACAAAGTTGCAAAAACAGAGTTTATTAAGGCGACAGATATAAGAAGTTCGGAATTGCCATTGATAAATGCACTGACTGCAAAAACACTACTAAATGATGTTAATATTGCTAGCAACAATACTACTACTAATAATAATACAACCCGGGGATACTTCCACCCAGAAGGTGAAAGGCACAGTGCTTACCCAGAGAGACATCCCTGCCTGGAGTGGAGGAAGAGAACGCAACCCGTCGATTGGTCCATTGTTTTTTCTTTCTTCTCTCTCCACTTTCTTCTCTTCCCCCTTTCTTCTCTCTCTTTTATCCCCAAAGCTACCAGGTTCCCACCCTCAGGTGATGTGTAGTATGATTTGGGTGGAGAGATGAGTGCTATAGTCATACATGTATAGCATGTTCACTAAAATCTTCATTAGCATAAACAGGGGCGTCAACTTTCATATGCATTTCGCAGTTAATGAGGAAACGTCACCATCGGACAGCATGGCTCCTTTAACAAAGATTGTTATGCCTTGCTGTAATCTTGTCTTGCTTAGCCCAGAGCAGGAGTTCTTGCCTTCACAAGGGCCTCTGCCTGGGAGCATCCTGTGCTAACGATAGAGGCTGATAACTCCCCCAGTTCGCACAAGATTTATAGCAAGGTCGTCCTCTGAGGGTTCTTTGTTCACAGGGCTGTCCTTTTTTTCTCAAATTCCACAGAACCACAGGGTTTTTCAAAAAACGGACAATTAAGCACAACCTTGACCTTAGGACAAAAGCTGCCTTCATAACATTGGTATTCTGTTTATAATGTATTCATTGATACAGATCAAAACAGACTTTTGCTTACGATCAGCAGCTGTTGACCTCTCAGAAACTCAAATATTCCTTTTCAGAGGAAAAAAAGCTTTTGTGTAGATAGGACTTCCAATTGTGTATTTTATTAGCTTTAGTTCTCCCCAACACTGAAGATTAACATCTTCTGAAAGCCATGAAAATCATTCTATCTTAAAATTACAATCAAAAACATCTTGCATTATTTTGCAAACTGAATTTCTGCATTGTTGAGCAGCAGTCAGTAATTTACTGCAGTTCAGCAATTTACCAATTGTCACTATTTTACCAATTTTATTTACTGTAGTCCTTAAAATTCAGGTACCTATGTCTTAATATTTATGCATAGAATGACTCATTAAAACAATTTATTGGACTCAAAAGGGACTTTTATATTCTTGATAAATATTTTTTTCCCGAACTGTAAACCAAAGAGCATAAGTAAGCAAGAAGTGCAAAGTAAAACCTGGCCACTAAGTTGTACCTTGAAGTGTCACTGGTATGTAAAACTCCCGTCTGGATATGTATTTAATCTATTAGCTTTAAAGAAGTCCGAGTACATCAAGCCACGTCCTTCACTGTCGTTATAATGCCTCTTGGCACTGCCAGTCTCTCTTTCCCCCCTTCCCTCTGGTTCTCTAGTTCTCACTGATGACCAGAATCTTTGAGCTCCCCCTGCTGCCTCGATTATGTATAACAGAGAAAACAGTGGGTTACAGAAAAGCAATGGGTTAAAAAAACAAACAAACAAACAAACAAGATCGACTGCAAAACAGCACAGTGCCGACTTTACATTACCAGACTTTATAGTTCTCAAAAAGGAAGAAGAGATTGTCAGTATGCAATGGGAACTTACACTGTGCAGCAGGAATCAGTTTCCAGGCAAGAACATTCTCTTAAACTCATGCACACCTGATTATGGTTTTACAGTAGTGTCTAACAGATCAGGAGAGACAGACAAATCCAAAAAAGTAGCTTAATTTGGCTTACAGCTTGTTAACTCCGTTATTGAGTCTTTCTTTTTTTTTTTTTTTTTCTTGTTTCCTACATTTCTTTCAATTTCTTTAGAATATGGGTTACAGTTATTTCATATTCCCTCTCTTTGTCTCAAAAGACAACCCAGATGGTTCACAGTGGGGAAAAGGCATGCCATCTCTTGCTAGGAAGTGCCGCTTCTAGTTGAACCTAGGTAATTTTAAGTGATTATATGAGGAGCTTAATTTATATCAAGTATCCTCTGAAGAGGCGGAAAAAAAACATAAATCACATAATGTAAAAATCCCTTAAACAAACTTTCATCATTGGCACCACTTAGGGTCCAGCACTACCAATCTGTCTGTGTTATTAAGCTGAGTGGTAGTACCAGATCTGTATATATCCCAATAATATTCACAAAGTGAGGATTTTACGCTCATCCTCTAGCCAAGTAAAACTTGTACTGCTTTGCACATATAAAGGAAAACCTAGGTCCAGTCTTTCATTTTTTACATGTTGCTACTATTATGTTACATAACATAATTAACATTAATTAACATCTGAAATTTTTTACTTGAGATAAATAGATACATACCTAAGTACACTTAACCCTAAAAATTGGACTAATCAATTGGATTGCTTGATCGTGTAAAGTTAAATGTGTATTGGCAGTATGGAAACCATATCATACAGGAAACCAAATAATTTTCTTACTTGTTAAGAGGAGTGTCATATAAATTGTTGGCAGTTACCAACAAAAAAAAAAACAAAACCAAAAACAACAAAAAAGCAAGAGATTATTCAGTCTTAGAGGGTGGGAATAACATCAATGCCAATATTTTCAGCTACAAATGTTCAGAGACAAAATACTGAATACATGAAACAAAGACTGCAGAGTAGTTAGGCTTGGGAGCAGGGAGTAAGCCATACCAAAAATCCTCAGTTTATTCTATTAACCAACTTCCTTAAGGTTTTCTGAGTTTTAAAGGTCAGAAACAACACCCTGATCTTAATGCAGATTTACAGCAATACTTAGTTTAGCATAGTGCATTTGCTAAAAGTGCATTGAAAGGGACACTCACAGAGAGATGTAGTGGCAAATGGCAACAATACATGGCAATTAGCACATTTAAAAGCATGTCTGTTATTCCTGCCTTGGTTTTGCTGATAGCTATGTCTTGACTCAGTCTGAAAAGAATTGTGTTACTCTGAGTGTTATTAGGAAGCAGGTGATAGATCTTTTTGTGCTCCCAGCACTAATGAGATTATCTTACTTTTACAAATGAAATGTGTCTTTACCCTACAATGACACATTTTTAACCCATACCCTCCTTTCATAAGTCATAGCTCTTTAAATTCATTAGTTTCATCTTTCTTCAAGTGAGCAGTTCTGCTTATGTTCTTCTCTACCTATTCTTTTCTGTCTTTAAATAGAGTACTTGAACAGAGTCTTCACTTGTATATATTGCAAAGCTTAATGCTGAAGAGTTTCAACAAATATTTTTCCTAGATGGATCATTGTTGATTGTCTCAAATACAAGGAAATATATGCCTTCCTTCCATGAAAATATGCTGGAAAATTCTGTGTAATGGGTATAGCAATGTGTTAATATTGAAGTGACAGGCAGAAATATCTACATTGCATAATTTTTATCTTAGATGAGTGGTCATGGAATAAAGGCCACATTACAGTTTCAAAATTACAAAAAACCCCCATTTTTTTTCCCTGTTTGACAATTAACTCCCTTCTATCAAGGCACAGAGATGTCAACAGAATGTTCTTTTATGAGTTTGGATGGCAGGTCCATTATTTTATCCTTTATTTTATCATAAACTTGCCTCTACCACCCTGAGACTGGGTCACAAAGTCAGGAGTAGACAGAGGTTTTTCAAATTCTAGTGGGTCTGCAACTGTCCAGTTTGGTGCATGAGCAGATTAATCCATAGAAATCCTCCTGCTGAACCTGCATTCTAAGCAGACAGCATCATATCACCTGCCCCAGATACAAAATCTGTTTTCCATATTGTACAGAAATTCTACAGGGTGCAACAAAAGTGTGCTTGAAAAAGCACATTGTGATGCATACAGCATATGAATTAGCACACAAATAGCATCATTTTATTTTCAAATAAAAAAAAATAAAGACCTATATCAGTTGGTTTTATAAGCAGCAATGGAAAACCCTGTTTTGTGCAGTTCTGATCCGAAACTTTTACCCTAGGATAGCTTTTTAGAAGGGAATATTGGAATTCAGATACTGTGTAGTGGAAGATACCAGGTAAGACGCTGGCTGGCATTACAGCAGCACAACAGCATGATGAAGCAGAGAGGAACAAGGAAATCTTAGGCAAAGATAGCACAGCCAATTCCTGTTTGTCTCACTAAGGTACAAGGTGTGGCATGGTACCATCTGCTTGCAACAGCTTATCAAGGGAGAGTGCGTATCGCTAATGGGTGTTGAGGAGAAGAGGCATTTTCTGGTGCCTATTAAGAAAGAGACCAACTGGAGCTGAGCATAAAAACATGAGGGTCAAGTGTTTGCATTGCTGACATGCTATAATAGATCTTGCGGCAGACAGGTAGGTTGGGTTAAGCTACGCATAGAAGAGGCTAGTACAGATGATACTACACATAATGTTTATCATGTACCAAGGGCTGAATTTCCAAATCTGGGGAAATCTGGTTCCCTACTAAGACTGAAAACCATCCTTACACAAGAAGTCAGAAATGAGAAGAAATAATTTCTCTGTGTTTATCTCTTGGCCTCAGGGAAGCTTATGAGGATGATTGCACTATTCTGTATTTTCCCTAACCTTCTCTTTCTGTTTTATGAGACTATTCCTGTATTCTTTCCTGGCATCTATACTGGAGTTTTTTCTGAGGAAATAACTCCAGCATTTTAGGCTCCTTTCATGACTCTGAAAAAGTAAAGGAAATGTCAATTTTTTCTTTTTGATTCCTTTGATTATTTATAAATTATTAAAAAACAAAAAAATAGACAGTGTTTGGACTGGATCATTCCAGAATTAAATTCCAGGAATTTGGGCAGCAATTGGGCTTTGCACTGACTATTATGTTTGGTTTAAGTTTGGACTAGCAAAAATTGGTTAATTAGAGTGATTTTTTTAAAATTGCCAGAAGCTTTGCCTTTGCTGGAAGTTGATGGCCTTTGCAGAAGCTGGTGGCAAGCTTCTTTCTCTGCCCCTCAAGCCAGGGGTTTTTGAACTGTTTTCAGAATCAATGTTCCAGTGAGTTAGTAATGAGCACTAGTGTTCATTCCTTGGTTAACAGAGTGTGATTATATTATTTGTAAAAGAGGCTTAGTTACAGGGATGGTTTCCATATATTTCAAAAGTTTGAAAGCCAAATTACGTCAGTAAAAAATCAACAAATAAAATTATTAAAAATCAGGTTATCTTTCTTGTTTGTCACTGTAAAACGGTAACAAACCAACTCAAGACCAAGTCTCAGATTTATATTAGATAGCATCCTGAGGCCAAATTCTGCTGAAATCTCTAGAGATATAGTGCAATCTTACCTAATAACAGAGTGCATTTGTCTGAGAAAATACCGGGAAAACAGTGAGGTCTTGCTTTCAGGTCTCAAAACCTGCCACTTCTAGATGCCCTTTCAATGATTTATGAAGATTTGGAACTTCCTTTATGAAAGGAAACTATTTCATACAGTCAACATCTCTAGATTGACTGTGAAGTTATAGTCTAGAATAAGTGATACAGTAACGATGAAAAGCTGCTTGAAAAAGTTTCAAACATTCTTGGTAACTTTAGATGAGAGTACTGTCATAGAGCATCCAACTCAGACGTTAGTGTTCATTTGCAGTATTAATCACTTAAGTGATGTGAGAGCTGAAAAGGATTATATTCTGCACTTGAAAAAGTCATAGGTCTCAAAATATAACAAGTACCTACAGTAAAGCAGAAGTTCAAACTGACAGTTTACATTGACAGCAGCCATGTAATGGGCACAAACAAAATAAAGGTGTGGTCCTTTTGCAAAAAAAAAGATGCCTTTAAAGCAGAATCTAGAAACATAATATACCAGGTTTCCACAATGAAATACTAAAATTCCCATTTCAGTTGTTCTGATTTGTAAACTGGATTCGTTTCTGTGGTTGTGACACATAATTTATTTCAAGCTTTTTAGGAAGAAAATTAATTGGGTTAGGTTTTGTATTTATCTCAGTAACACTGGGTGGCTGAAACACAGCCAAGTTCTGCAATGTCTTCTGGAACTTGGAGTTGAAATTCAATGGGATCTTTATACAACATGGAGAATAAATATCTAAGTCAGAAATAAAAACTGCTGGTTATATTTAACTCTCTCTACTGAAATAAACAGATCGTCTGGATTTTAATACTCATCTATAAGGCTAACATGACAACTTTCAGACCTGTGTGGTGCTGTCAAGGTTTCCAGACATAACTTTTATTACTTATTGCCAACAGACAAAAGGTAATCTCTCAAGTTTCCCAACATGCAAGATCAGTGTTTCTAGACTATGGCACATGCAGAAGACAAACACTCTATGCTCGGGTAGAAAAGTTGCAGGTAGAGACTGACAACAGGTTTTCTCATTTCAAAGCAGACTTCTCTTTGCTGATCTTATTTTCATGGTGCCTGAAGATGCAGCTCTGTATCTACAAATTAAATTAAAGTGCATCCAGATTGTTAAAAAGCATACACTGATAGTCTTTGCTTCCTAAAGTTTAGCAGGTTTTTGTCATTCAGTTTATCATGATGCTTAAACACTTTGGTACTCTTTGCCAATACATAAATCCACAGACAAACAGTTTTATTAATGAACAACAACAAAATGTTAAATGTTGAATAAAATTGCCAGATTCTTCATGAAAAACAACTCACAGTTTATAGTCCCAGCTGTCATAAAAAATACGGAAAATATTCCACTACCTCAGGCCTAGTGCTGAAAGCTGAGCGGCTGTATCTACTCATTTGAGCTGGACATCCACAAAATCTCTCTTCAGCTACAACCAGATGCCTATAGTATCTTCTACTTTGACTTCATAGTCCTTCCTAGTCCATAGAAAAATGTCAAATCAGGTATACAACTATCTATACCAACTTCAGGTCCCAATTCTGTGTTTTAAAACAGGTCAGTCAGACATTTTTTCATATGTCTAGGGAACAGGCAGCAGTGGTAGTCTTACACTTGTATATTGGGCAATATTTTCTTAAATTCTTACTTATAATAAGGGATATTTAGATTCAAATATTTTTTACCTCATTTGACGAAAAGACTGAATCCAGGCCTGCTGTTGCCTTAGTAGTTTAAGCTTAGGAGTAATTGTTCTGTTTTATCTGAAATAGATAAATAGTTACCAGGATAGGTATTATAATCAGCTCTTCCAGACATTCCATAGGAAATACTTTTCTCATTCTCTCTGGTCCTTTTTAACAAACATTCTTAAAGATTTGACATGAAAAGCCATGATTTATACAGCACTGCACTATGAAAGCCTATGGCGTTACTCCCATCCTCTCCAGCATTTTCTTACTTACTTTTATATTTCTGTATTAGTCTTTTCAATCTTATTGAATAGCAACTATTAGGTCAGCTGTTGCTAAAAGTCTATATCCTGGTATAGCAATTACAGCATTACCCATAAAAATCTCTGAAGGTAACTGATTTGCAAGCTGAGGTCTGCTCAGTCTCTATTATAGAAAATTTGAGGATCTTTAATTTATAAGGACACAGATACCAATGTAAAGACATTGTAAAAAAAATCAAAATACTAGACAAAAAGAAATAATTTTTCAAATATCTTTAGTGTAGCTGCCTTATGATGTGTATTTAAGCAATGAAAATTAATCTCACCATATATATGGGGATTTTGCCTTTAACTCCCATTAGCACTAATAGGAGATAAGTCCATAAATCCCCATCTATCAGTGTAAGAGTATAGTCTTTCTCCCTCATTTTTGCTAACAGTTCATTTACAGAAACAAAAGCTACAGTCAACCTTAGAATAACTGTTAAATGAACCTGAATTAAGAAAATAAAGGAGTTTCAGATTGTCACCTATGTTCCTAATTTCTGTTCTTGAGTCTAGTAAACATGTGCTGGAAAAACTCCCCAGTACCAACATTTTACATGAAGAATTAAGTTTGAGTTATTTTAGCACCATTTAAAAATTCAGTTCCGTTCTCAAGTCTTCATTCTATCCTGAATACTTGGTACTTCATGCACTCTGGGTGTGCATTTTTAATTACAATAGCCAAAGTAATCACTCAGCATGAAAGAGCTGTGCACTTACATTTTTTTATACATCATACCCACACTGCAAAGACATATCCTAAACCATATCTGAAAAGATTGAAACCGTTTTATAGCACTTTAAAATTAAACAGTAAAATTGCACAATTTTTTAAAAGCACTTGTAAGAATCTGTGTTCTACACAGACTTTTTCTTTTTCCAAAGAGAATATACAACATGCTATCAAATATGGCCATTAACAGCTGGTAGAACAAGTTATTATGAGATTGTGATTCAGGCTTTAGTATTCTTTAAAAGCCAATATGATCACAGCAAAGTGTGTACTGATGCACATTTTATACTGACCAGTCATTCCCTATGTTATTACTAGCATTACAATAATGGGTACCAGATCTGTCAGGGGTTTTTCCCCCTAAATCCTTCTAGATTCTAATGCCAATTTATGCAATAGTAAAACTCAGCATCCCTGAAAGAGTTTTGTTTCTTCAACAGCACAAAGTAATCATTATGACTTCAGAATCTGTCTCACTTATCATTCAGTCCTCAGCAGGCCCAGTCGTCTCCTACAGCACAGAAATTGTGTTCTGTACCTCTCTCACTCCCAAAGAACTTTCTTTTGCCCCTTCAGCTAGTTAACTATGTTAAACCATGTTACCAGCGAAGCGCTGCCCTTCCATCTAGATTCATTAGACAGGTGTCTCTAGACAGGGATCTACAGATTGTCACCTTCCTCCCTCTTTCCAAATTGCAGGTAATCCCAGCTCACAGGCTTCTTTGCTCCTCTGCCTCTAGTATTCCAGCTTGCAGTGGCTTTTACTTTCTAAAGGACTTCATCCAGCGCTTACAACATAGGGAAGCCAACAAAAATCAGCTCCCTCTAGCTGCAGTCTTCTCCACAGTTCAGAAATGTCCCAACTTGCAAGCCCCTACAAAACATTATCAAACCCTAGGAGCAAATTTAATCCCATATCCTTCTTTCCCAGAAAAAAACAGCCAGCTACCTTCTTTAGGCACTTATTATTCGGGACTGTGAGCCTGTGTGAACACACATTGATCAAACATTTTATCACAATCATGAAGGTATTGAGGGTGAATTAAAAAGAATATTGAAAACGCGTAACTATTTTTTTAACTGTTTTTAATGGTAAAACAATAATCTTCAAAAGCAATTCTGGGTAATCTGAATTTATTCCCTTGCTTTAAAAAATAATCAGTCTTTACATTGCCTGATCTTTCAGTGAGTGGATTTCTTTTTCAGTTAATAGCTTTCCAAAATGTAAACGTATAGAAACATATGAAAGCTAATTTATTGGCATAACAGGATTAGTTAAAGAAGATTTCTAGTCTGCTTTCCATTTACAAATGTTATGTGGTACAATATGTGGGTTCTCTCACAATCTACTCTTTAGTTGCTTTATTGTCTTTTACAAATTTGAATTGAAGGAGAGTTTAGCTACTTGATTCCTAGTAGGATTGAAGGGATAGTCTGTCAGGAAAATCGTGGTGTTTAGAGGGTCTACGCTGATGCCAGTTCAAATCCAGATTAACTATTGCTATGGCATCAGCGTAGACCCTCTAAACAACATGATTTTCCTGACAGACTTCTTGGTGCACTTCATGCCTATCAGTAAATTTAAAGACTACTCATATCTAATCAGGCTTGTTTAAAGTTAGAGATATGTCCTATCCCACAGCCCATTTTAGCAGGTGTTTAAGCTCCTAGAGTTGGCAGGCCCTGCTTCTGGACTTGAGCTAGTTCAGCTTTGCCTTTTATTTTACCCTGTTTATACTGTTCTAGACAACATCATATTTACCCACCAACACAAGAAAGGCTTCAGGGAATGTTAGCATGGAATTTCCAAATTCCTATTTGATCTAATTAGGTTATATTTTCCTGAGAAGATGAAACAGAAGATGATTTCAAATATATGTTTACAATAAAGACTTCTACTATTAGCCCACTAGGTCAGTCATTGAAACCAATTATATTCTAAGTGCTAACGTATAAAATGTTTTAAAAACAACATGGAATAGCACCAATAGCACCAAAAATTCATCTGAACAAATGAATAATCTCAGAAAAACTCAACTTTTCGTTTAGCAAGAAATACCTTCTGCTGTTAGAGCATAAGCATCTTCAGAGACACGTCATTTGTCTGCAGAAAAAAACCCAGAATCTTTGTCAACTGAGAACATGGCAAAGATCAACGAAGACAGAGGCTTAGTGCGTAATGTTTGTTCATGTAATTGTCATGTCCATTTTCATCTAACCTCTTATACTACTGCTTGAAAGTGCAAACATTTTAAAAGCCCCTTAGCTAAAGCTTAAAAAAGCAATTACATTGAACAGGTTGCAACATGAGATTTTAGTGTAACGCATTAGAAGTTGGGAACACACAACTTCCATTAAGAATGGAAGTAATATATTCAATCTGCAATTAATAAATATTCTGGGACATGCTGTAAGAACTGTGTCAAACATTAAAATACAGTATGTCAGTACTGTGTTTAATTTTTTTAACAGTAAATATCCTAGTTATTAACCAACTTTGACTTTTCATATGACAATTATTTGTGAGTACAGAAACTAAAATCGTGCCATTGTTACTGGTAATGAACCAATAAATACCTCAACACTAAAATTAACTAAATCTGTCCATTTTGCAAGGTTTCAAACCTAAAATCTATGGAAAATAAGTAGCTTTTTTAGCACATTGTTGAATTCAACAGATTTTGAATGTTTTGTAACAAAGACAAGGGAGTCAGAAGCTAAAAATCAAGGAGTCCTCACAGAAACTACTGCCTATTTTCTTCTTTTAGCTATGGGTTGAATGAAGAAGACTGAAATCTCTGTACTAAAAAGCGTTCTATATGTGACCCCATACTTTCAGTAAGAGAAAGACTGAACTGGAGTAGTGACAGAGTGGTTCTCATCCTCTGAACGATAAACAGTGATGGTGAATGAAATATTACTCAACTCTGAAGAAAGCAAGTGACATTCTTCTGTCCCAGGTGGAACGTTAACAGAACCCATATCACTTCAGAATCTAAGGTTATGAAAGCAGGTGACACACCTAGGAAGAACACCAGGTGCATGGTAGTGTATATACTACTTTGCTGAATTCTCAGTTTTGATTTTGTAAGGGACTCTGAGACATCCGATATTACAGGTAGCAATTTTGAAGTCCTATGTTTAGCTAATTCTTTGCCAAGTAATATTGAAGTCAATAGAACTAGAATGAGTATTGCTGGCCAGTTATTGGAGCCAAGCTCTGCAAGGAAATTAGGCAACATTTAAATAAAACTTTAACAAAACTATTCACAGGACACGCATCTGGACATTTAGTAGTTCAGAAGTGTAAGACAAGCAAACAAGACCAAACAGAAAACTAAAACAAATACACAAAAAAAACCCCAAAAATATTAAAAGATATTAATGAACACCTTAAAATCTGCTTTTATACATCCATGGACACAGAAGGAGAGAGTTCTTCATCCAAAATCCATCAACAATCTTTTCTGAATAGCTCAAATAATTTCCTAAATCTTCCTGAGATCAGAGCCAAGTTAGCCCTCACCCAAATCCCCAAACCATCTGGTCTGTTCTACTTAATAGAGTGGGTAAGAGCACCCACCATTTTCAAACTAGTCTAGGATTAGAGCTTTTATCCAGGAACCAACAGGCCTTACTGCTCATCCTCAGCCTGAAAGTTCAAATCTAGAGATCGTAATCACTAACAAAGTGCTTAACCAACTTACTCAAGGCACGACTAGACAGGAATGTTTTCCATGTCTTTGTGTATGGAACTGCATATTTTCCCTTATACAGCAAAATTGCAAGATGAAGGCTTTCTCCTAAGGCCTAATTAATGAAGACATTAATTTCTGAGGGAATAATCCTGTGATTCTGGAAAATTCACAAAGTTGCTTCTTTCTGAGGGAGTGGCACAGTACTGTAGCTACTCCCAGCATCTCTATGGGTTCTGTAATTCCAGAGTGAGAATAATAAGGTCATTCTTAGTTTTACCCACTGCCAAAATCAGTTCTGGAAAGCGAGATTTCACTTATGGAGTTATCCAGGGAGAGATCGTCAGGAAGGATTCCGTGAGTCAGGCAAAGTCTTTATCGTTATCAATAATATATCTATATTGTTTCTTATAATGAATGCCCTACAGCTATTCAATGCAGAAAGGCATGTTCTTAAGGATGTTTGGCATTAGTCAGTTCTTGTTACTCTGACACAGATTTGACAAATCAATTAAAGTTAAGTACTCAGCAATCAATTTAAATCACAGTTAATTTCTCTTTAGCTGCTATGGTAAATCTCTGACAGATAATGAGTCACAGTTAATGGCGGACCATGGAGTCTGCTGCAAATTTTTTTCACTCATTAATTGAACTGCCATATAGCATAGATATATGCACTAGCCTTGCTGCATTTCAGTCCTATAATAATATAAAGATATACTAAAAAATAAGAAAAAGTTCCCTTTTTACAACAGTAAATCATGCCAGTGAAAAGATCACCAATGCTTATTAGCAGGAGAAGTAAAGGGATAAGCTATTTCAGTCCAACCTATATTTACTGACAATCAAGGATATTCTGGTCCTTAGACGGCAACCAAGTCCTCAGTCAAGTCATAATGCGAATCCTTTGTATTGTTGATTTAAAACTTTTCACAGAAATGGCTATCTTGTCCAGTCCAATATCATCCTTTTCTGCACCTTTCTCTACATATTCTTTTTCTGAACATGCCTGACTATAGATGTGGCCTCATCATAAATAATCTTAGTAATCTTGGAATTCCAACTCTTAAGCATGAGGAAATACAGGTGAATCCTTCAGATTACACAAATTATATTTACATTTCTCAAATGTCAGTGTGAATTTCAAGGGTCTTCTGCTTTGATTTTGCAATGACACTGGAAACCTGCATGCAAAATGACCTGCCAATTTGAGGGGCTTACTTAAATTTAAATACTTGAGTTCCTATGCTTGGGAAATTCATCAAAGGCATATTGAAATCATTAGCTGAATAGCTTTTGGTCCAACCTGAAATTTTCAGATATGCAAAGGAAAACTAAGGAAGTTACATCAATTTACTCTAAGTAATTAGGTTATATAAAGTGCAGCCATAGTGCTTAGGGCCAGTGAACAAATTTAAAATGGAAAGATGTTATTGCTACAAAGTACTAATATGCCACAGGGCATCCTGTCTAATTATACTAATCAAAGAGGCAATAAAAAGCATGTCAAGTTGCATGTTTTTCAGAGACTGAGATAGCATCTTTAGTAAATCTAACCAGTAAGTACTAAAATTATCAACCGGTCTGTAACACAGTAGCTTTTCATTGTACAGCAATGACAAGGAGAAAGCAAACCTAAGAGAGAAGATGACTGTGACAATCTGTATCCACCAAATCCCCACATTTTACTACCTTTGTACTAGTATAACAAAACCCAAAATCATCCTTCACTTTTTGTGAAATCTTCTCTGATGGTTTTCTGAAGTAAAAAGAAATAATTAATTCTATCCATGGATATCCAAGGTATCCAAGGGTAAACGTCATCTTCAAAATTGCAAAATAAAAATGGTAGTTTTTACTGCTGTCCCATACCAGTAACAAGTTTAGTACTGTAATGTATTGTACAGCACTCACCTGGTTCAGAATACAATTTTCTTATTAGTTTTCCATTTTATCTTTCAGTTCTGGAGTTAGTCTGTGATGGGTTGGCCTTGCCTGGGCACCAGGTGCCCACTAAGCCACTCTGTCACTCCTCTTCTCAGCAAAAGAGGGGGAGTAAGAAAATAAGATGGAAAAAACCTTGTGGGTCAAGATAAAGGCAGTTTAATAAAGCAAAAACAAAGGCCACATGCGGATGCAAAGGAAAATGAAAGATACATTTTCTATTTCCCATCAGCAGGTGGTGTCCAGCCACTTCCCAGGCTTCAGTACGCATAGCAGTTACTCTGGAAGACAAGCGTCATAATAACAAAAGCCCCCACCTTCCTCCTAATTTCTATTAGCTTTTATTGCTGAGCAGACGTCATGTGGTATGGAAATATCTCTTTGGTCAGTTTGGATCAGCTGTCCTGGCTGTGTGCTCTCCCAAGATGTTCCCCACCCCCAGCCTACTGGTAAGGGAATGTTGGAGAAATGGCCTCGATGCTGTGTAAGCACTGCTCAGCAGTAGCCAGAACACTCAGCAGTAACCAAAACACCTTTCTAGCTACCAATACAAAGCACAACACTATGAGAGCTGCTATGGGGAAAATTAACTCAAACTCAGCCAGAGTCAATACATACTATTGAGTCTAACATTTCTTTTCCACAGTATTATATCAAAATCAAACCAGTAAAGGTAAAACTGCGAAGGGCTTTTAATTAGCCTGTTCCAAGCATCCTATTTAACAAATTACACCAAGATTAAGCAGACAATGCATATGGAAGATAAAATACATAAAACAACCACAATATTTTTTTGAGCAAAGGCCATGTATGTTTTTCATTTACCCAAGAAACACAATGGAAAATTAAGTGACTTATGCTCTACAATGTTCCTTTTTAGGTTGGTGTACTTGGGATGTTGTGCTGAAACATGAAATTACTCATACTATTTCACTAGCAACTGACACTTGAAAACTCAGCACCTGATAACTTTTGTGGGGGTTTTTTGGAGACGTGTATAAAAGGAGAAGAATTATAACACGCACAACTGTATGACAAAACAGTCTCAGTCCTATGGGATGATAATCAAATTAAATAAAACTAATAGCCCACTGTAGTTACAAAATTATACCTACTTTGAAGTGGGTCTTCAAGACATTGATTACTTCTTTAAGCCAGGATTCCCCTCGGTCTTATTCTTCCTGATACATATTCCTCTTCTGTATAGCATCTGCTTAAACACTAAATTGTTCCCCATTCCCCCCATGACTCTAGTAGTTCTCTCTAGTTCTACCTGACTTTTACTTCAGGCCACCCTGCTAATTTTCATTCCTCACTCAGCCTTCATGTGAGCAGCTCTTTCCAGTACATCTGTGATATCGTCTTAGGAACATCTGGTCATATCCAGCTTTCATTACGACAAAGCCATAGTTATCAGATGAAGAAATTCTTCACAAGAACAATATTTCTCATAGTGCCTTTAAATTTATAGAATCACAGAATGGGTTGGGTTGGAAGAGACCTTAAAGATCATCTAGTTCCAACCCCTCTGTCGTGGGCAGGGATACCTCCCACTAGACCAGGTTGCTCCAAGCCCCATCCAACCTGGCCTTGAACCAACCTATCTTGGAGGGGGCACCCACAACTCCTCTGGGCAACCTGTGCCAGTGTCTCACCACCCGCACAGAAAAGAATTTCTCCCTAATATCCAGTCCAAATCTACCCTCTTTCAGTTTAAAGCTATTATCCCTTGTCCTATCACTCTATGCCCTTTTAAAAAGTCCCTCTCCAGCTCTCCTGTAGGCCCCCTTCAGGTACTGGAAGGCTGATATGAGGTCTCCCCAGAGCCTTCTCTTCTCCAGGTCGAACCACCCCAACTCTCTCAGCCTGTCTTCCTAGGAGAGGTGCTCCAGCCCTCTGATCATCTTTGTGGGCCTTCTCTGGAGTTGCTCCAACAGCTCCATGTCTTTCTTATGTTGGGGGCTCCAGAACTGGACACAGTACTCCAGGTGGGGTCTCACCAGAGTGGAGTAGAGGGGCAAAATCATCTCCCTCAACCTGCTAGTCACGTTTCTTTTGTTGCAGCCCAGGATACAGTTGGCTATTCTTAGCAGTATTCTTGGAAAGTCTGTAAGAGTTGCTTGTTAAAATTTCACAGTGAGCTAGAAGAAATAAAGCAAGAATCATTTGACTACATTATGCAAAAGACAAGTCTGGGTTTAACTTAGATGGTTATATTGTATTTTGATTATGTATAGATGGATATATATAATATTTGGAACTGCAACAGGTAGGATTCTGGAAGATTATTCATTTATATATGAAAATTTGATGATTTGGTTCAAATGACAGCATTCAAAAATTGTGAGAGCAGGTGATATGCAATGTTCAAATGAAGGGCATACTTTGGAAATTAGTTTTTATATATCCCTTTCACAGATCTAGAAGGATAGGATACACATACAGTGTGTATTGAAAATGCATTAAAGAAACCGGTGAGAGTTAGACAATATCTTGCGGATTTATGCAAAAGTTTCCATTAAGCAGTCTAGCTATATTCTGTATGCTATGAGAATATAGCTCTATCTGTCTAATGAAGAAGAAATCAACATATTCTGTATTTCAGATTTCACTGTGTGCTGGAAATTGCTAATCAGAATGTTAGTACAGGCATCTATAATGGCCTCAGCATGGACAGCAAAGAGCAATTACCTGATGTCATGGGTTTGGCCAATAACCACGTGACAGATGCTCTCTGTTATCCCCCACCACCCTCCCAGGGGAAGGTAACAGTGGAATAAGGGAGGGAGACTTTGAGACTGAAGAAAAGCTAGAACAGTTTTAATGAAACAGAAAATAATAATAATAATAAGAAGAAGAAGAATAAAGATGGTGAATTACATACAAAGACATAAATATATCCATATAGATAAATGAATATGCAAATATGGAGCCCACACTTCCCAGATGGTAACTATGTCCAGACCAGAAAAGTCCCAAACTGGACTGGGCAGTGGTTGGGGGTACCTGGGCCCAGTGTCCCAGCAACAGTTCTCAAAGAACCTTGGAGCAGCTGTGCCAGTCCCACCCAAGGAGGCAGGGCAGACGACCTGTCCCCGTGCACCCTGTCCTTCTCCATGGAGCACAGCGGCTGCGGGCACAGCGGCAGCGCAGGGAGGGGTGGCAAGAGGCGCCCCCAGCCCTGCAGCACAGCAGCCACAGCCGCCAGCAGGGGGCGCCCTTGGGAGCCCTTTTATACTGAGCGCCATGGGCAGGAGTGCTGTGATTGGTCCATTGGGGTCACCTAACCCAGCCTGCCCTCCCCACAGGCTCAGGAGCTCCCCCCATGGTCACTGCCCCGGCACAGGCGGCAGCAGCTGGGGGGGCTGGGCCGGGGCCATCTCAGGGAGTGCAGGACATTGCTGTCCTGGGGCTCCCAAACCAGGACACCTGGCCTCACAATTTATATTTTATCTACTATTTTATAGCATTTTAACCCTCTAAGAAAGTTTGCCCTGTGATGTGGAGCAAGCGGAGGACAGTGAAGCAAGTGCAGACCCATAAATCCATCTCATTCTGTAGAACCAGGGCACAGTAGCTGTTCAGAAGATGGCAGCATTGCGGTTATAGAAGTGGCTGTGGAAGCCACTACAACTTAAATGATGATTCCTCTCTCCCCTCAAGGAACCACCCCAGCACAGAGTTGCTTGAGTTAGGCAGCCACCCCTCTGCACAAGTAGCACATCAGAATAGTAATCTTCCTGTAGGAAACAAACCATTTCTGGCAGTTTAATCCTGTTCTCTGTGTTTACATCAAACAACCCTGTTTGTTTAGAGCAGTTACACCTTATGCTCACAATGTGCTATTATAAACTGAGGTGATGAGTACTTGTTCTTTGTACAACAGCAGTCAAATATATCTCTTTCCTTTTGACAGATTAGAAGTTTTTTTAGTGAATAATGAGAGCCAATTTAATCAGGCTCTTTGGGGGAGAGAAAAATGAAAAATAGCTTCAACTGCTTCAATGAAAAATTTAACTAGGATTTTTTTCATCTTAAAAGCTGGAAATAATTTAAACCAATAAACTTTAGGCAAACTGACATACAGTATAGTTTAATATAATCTAGAACAGATCCTTCCGTTTGTCTTCCTTCATTTTCCAGTTTTATCTCAACTTTCTGCTATGTGTTTTTCACTTGTTCTGTCTTATACATATGAGAAGTCCCTTACTCTATAAGAAATCCCATTTATAAGCTCATATTTTACAGAGAAAAGTAAAATAAATAGACATACTTCAGGTTATACAAATTAAAATGTAAAGCTTGGGTTTGGCTGAAGATGTAGATGAAAAAATGTAGATGAGAGCTGCAGCTCTCACACCCAGTGCCCAGTTTTAGAGCTAATGTTTCCTTCGATGCAACAGTTTCGTATGTTGGAACAGGCAGTAGAGCTGTCATAGGTCCCACATTCTGCTTCGGCTGGGCCTATTGATTTTATACAGGAATTTGGAAGGGCAACTTGTACTATGTATCATGCAAAGAAATAAGGGTATTTCAGGGGGTATTATGTACTCTTGCTGCATGGAAGACAACAAAAGCTCAGTTCTATGAACACTGAGGCACAAGCTTGTCTAAGGGTTTTGGTTTACTTTAGAAAAAACAAACAAAGCAGCTTGTTTCTACATATGTAAAGTGTCCCTGGCTCCGATTTCATCATGCTATGGTGCTAATTATGAAAAAAAAAAGCAATAGCTTGTCTTAAGAACTTTTTATGGCTCTTGAGGCTATCACTAGAAGCCATAGAAGGGGAATTTCTTTCTGAAAGAGGGGGGAATTAACAAATTAATTAACATATTTAAAAAAAACCCCACAATTGACTAACAATTTGATGAACAAATCCTATGCTTTTTCCACCTGGTATTTAATGTTATGTGTTTCCCTTTGGCCAGAGAGACTTTTTCATGTTTGCTGAAAACAATAGTCTGAGTTAATTTAATTTCTCAGGTGTAGTTTTCTACTTACTGGCTTTGTTTTGAAAAATTATAAGGTTATATGAATATAAAATCCTCTACTGGGACTTTCTCTATATGATATGCAGTATTTTCTGATTATCAAGCAACAAATTCTTGATAAGCAAGTTTTTAGCATATTTGGCTATCCTTTTTCAAGCTGAGTGATTAAATTGACCAAAACAGCAGGATGCTGAAGATTTAAAAACCTTTTTCTCATGAGTAAATATTGCATATTGAGGTTCCTGTTGTCTTTTATTATGTCTGTTGACATGATTCTCACAACTGTATGGCTGCATGTTCCAAGTTTCATAAGACCAAATATTGATACAACACTGGAATTTTAACAGTAGCCACGATTGCTATACCGCTGGGCTTTTAACTAGTTATTCTAACCATTAATAACTACTACCCATAGTTGTTGGCCAAATTGTATTACTCACTTGAACACTTAATTTCCCATTCTGACTCAAAGTTTTCTTTTTAAAAATAATTTTCATTGTATTTTTAACAATAAACAAGTGATGTTGTTTACTTCTATTACATTCAGAAGTACATTACATACATACACTCTGACAACCAGCTCCCATTTCCCCTCTGTACCTATGTTTCTATTTTATTTTTATCTTCTTTCAATAATGCAATAGTGCAGACAATGAGGAAAATCATATCACGACCAATAAAAGTATAGTCCCTATGTCCTTATGCTCAGTGCCGTCTCAGTTCCTGATATAATGTAATGAGATGCTAATATTCACTTTTATTTAAAACAAAATAAATTAATCTTTCAGAGTGGTAAGGTTTTAAGAAAGTGTTCAGCCATAAATACAGAGAGTATACACAACTCCAAAATGACTTCCAAAAGTTTGAAGCACTCCACTTGTCTTTTCTATAAAAGTGCCCTTGATTAAGACAGGACTGTCTGTAGGAGTTAAGGTGACTTCACTTATACCTAAGCTAATTTATCATAAAGACTTGTATGATCTCCACCATATTTGAACAGAGGAGGGACGTGTGTCCTCCTCAGACAGCTGTATGTCAAATTACTGCTCACACAACTTTCAATAGAGAACTATGGCACAGAAAGTCTAAGTCTAAAATATGTAAGGATTAGAGAAAAAAGAAATTAATTAAAGTTCCCTTACAGTGGGACAGATTCTGACTGCATAGCATAAGAGAGGAAAGTGGGAATGCCTCTGCCAGTAGTTGGGCAGAAAAAGGTAATTCCACAAAACTCTTTTTGTTTCTCTCATTTTGATTTCAAGAACAGGCTGCTCTGGGGGTGGAATTATATGGAGTTACGTGAACTGTACACAGAGACTGGATTTCCTTAGCTTGGTATTTTTTCAGTTACCCTGAAATGCATCCATGTTCTTATCCATTATGTCCCCCCCTAATACAAATAGGTATCATGCTGACATTCAGCTAAGTAATTCTTTTGTCATCCACAGATGGACAGGGGATTGCATGGCTAAGAAATGAAATAAAAGCTAAATCCCTATGCTTGATAAAGCTTTGCTTGTTTTTTCTTTCATTCAGGATTACCGAGTGAACATCTTTCTCCGTCAGAATTGGAATGATCCACGCCTTGCATACAGTGAATATCCAGATGACTCTTTAGACTTAGATCCATCCATGCTGGATTCAATTTGGAAACCTGATTTGTTCTTTGCTAATGAAAAAGGTGCCAACTTTCATGAAGTTACAACAGATAACAAGTTGTTGCGAATATTCAAAAATGGAAATGTACTTTATTCCATCAGGTGAGTCTCTAAACAAATAATTTTTTTCAGATAAAGCATCAAAAGCATACCTAATTATTGCTAACGGGTATCTTCAGGTACTAGTCATGCAGAACTGTCACTGAAGTATAGTTGTGAGTTTTAAATACAGAACTTTATCATCATTACTGTTCAGTGTTAATACTAAAATAGAAAATGATCCCTCGTTAGGCATGCACATAGTAAAAATAATAGGAAAAGTATCTTTCATATTTTAAAGTACAGATACGGAGCCCACAGGAGCTAGGAAATATGCACAGAGCAAATAATCCTGGAGTATTATAATCTGAGCTGGCCTATGTATGAGTTTCAAACACTGTAACATCCAATGTCATGACAATCCAATGTTATTTCTTTTTCACCTTTTTGGATATTGCAGTTGCACTTCAACATGGAAACATGACCTGTTTGAGGAAGCATGACACTTAAAGAATAGTTCACTTACTGCTGGAAATGGAGAGAAAAGTGGAAAGTAAATTTTTCAAAAGGTTTAAGCAGCTGTAAGCAGCAATCATAAGTATTGACAAAATCTAGTTATCCTACTTCTTTTCTCTTCTCTTCTCCCCACTTTCCTTTTATTAATACAGACATTAGTAGGCACTTTACCACTACCTTCAAAAACCTGATCTAATGAGAAACACATTAGATATAAGTAAACTAATGCCCCATCAAACATGATATAGATTTGGTATTTATACAGTGGCCTCCTTGTGCAAAATGTTATGCTTTTTAAAATAAGTATACCTCTTGTCTACTTAGTGTTTTGCTTTGCATGCTTTTACAGTATTGCATTAATGGGTAGTTGGATTTTTTGAAGAGACATCAGGAATCTGTAAAACAGTTTGTATACAAAGAGAAAAAGAAAACATTTCTGACTTGTGTGGATGTATCAGTCGCAAGGGAGTCTCCTTCCTCCCTCCTTCTATTGCAAGCGGACAGTGTCTTGTCAAGCTTGCACAAGGAGAAAATATTGGTTTAAAATTCCTTTGAGCATTTCATATCCAAAAGGAGGTTAGTCTGCCAGTCTGGGAACATAATAATTCTTCAGAGTAACAACATGTATTCTTTCACTAGAAACAGATGGAAAATGAGTAAAAATGATTCCTTCTCCAGACCCAAATAGAAAGTAGAGCTAAATAAATTATCTTCAGACTGTCTGAGTCACCCTGAGAGACACTGGCAGTTGTTCCACTCGAATCAAATAACTCTTCCTCCTTGCCCTACTCCCTCCAGATACATACAACACAGAGTATAGACATCACCACTCAACTGAGACAAGTTTGAATTGCAACTTCAATAGAATTCAGACCAAGTTCATGGTCACATGAAATGGGGGAAAAAAAATCAAACATGAGAAATACTATAATATTAAATTATAAAAGCAAACAGTGACTGTGATGAAAGCAGATGCCAGATAGCTCCCATTTCTTATGAAGCCAGAAAGTTTATGTTGCCATGATTTAATTAAGAATTACTAAAATTTCTGAAACAGATTTAAAATCATGCAGTTGGCATCTAGTTGAGTTGTTATGTGAATTTGAGTTGGTTAAGCTTTTGATGAGGGGAGACATGCTAATTGCTAATGTGCTGATACTAAAAGAAAAAAAATATGAAGATTTCTAAAATTGCTTCTTCCTTTCATCCCTTAAGGTCTCCTCCCCTAATTTCATTGGAACAATTCAGAGAAAAAAATAATGAGAAAGTTGCAGTTCCTGAGTATAAAATACTAAAATATTTACTGAAGGACACAATAAAGTCCAGGTGCCTCTTCTCTGAAATGACTTGTCATGTGATTAGCCTCATAGTCATATTTTGCCCTTGGAACCATTTTTAATAGCATAGGAATAGGGCCAGGGTGTGAGTTCCCTCCTCGGTCTCTCCCCCTTCAACTCTGTCACTGGCAGGCTAAACAGATGTTATAGCAACAAAGAATCAAGAAGCTTTGGAGAGGGAAAAAGTAGGTTAAAAAAAGTATACACCCATGCTTGCCACCTCCTGCCCACTTCCCTTTAGACCCAATGCCAAAACCAAGGGAATGGGTTTAAGAGAGGGGGGTTAGAGCACTGCTGTTGTTAAAAAGCCTTATGTGTAAGGAACCGAACTCAAGCCCCTCAGCTTTTTGGAGAACATTCCATCAACTGAACTAATAAATGAATATGGAGCAAAATTTTCATGCAAGGTATTTTCTAGCAAGCAGAAAGGTGCAGTGATGACACTGAATGATGAATGGAAACCTAAATGTGGCCAGTGAGGGAAAGAATAGAATCACAGAATCCTTTAGGTTGGAAAAGACCCTTAAGATTATTGAATCCAACTGTTAACCTAACACACTGCCAAGTCCACCACTAAACTACATCCCTAAGTGCCACATCTACCTGTCTTTCAAATACCTCCAGGGATGGTGACTCAACCACTTCCCTGGGCAGCCTGTTTCAGTGCCTGGCAACCCTTTTGGTGAAGAAATTTTTACTAATTTCCATCTAAACCTCCCCTGGCACAACTTAAGGCCATTTCTTCTTGTCCTATCACTTGTTACTCGGGAGAAGAGACCGACACCCCCCTCACTACAACCTCCTTTCAGGTAGTTGTAGAGGGTGAAAAGATCTCCCCTCAGCCTCCTTTTCTCCAAACTAAACAATGCCAGTTCCCTCAGCCAGTGCTTGTAAGACTTGTGCTCTAGACCCTTCACCAGCTTTGTTGCCCTTCTTTGGACATACTCCAGCACCTCAGTGTCTTTCTTGTGGTGAGGGGCCCAAAACCGAGCACAATATTCAAGATGCAGCCTTGCCAGTGCCAAGTACTGGAGGACTATCAATTCTCTAGTCCTGCTGGCTACACTATTCACGTATCTTTACTTCTTATATTCTCCTTTCTTATTTGTCTGAGAAGTATCACTCTAAAGATAAGTTATTGTATTGATAGAAGATGCAAAAGTATCTCTTCTGCCTATAGGTTGCAAAGTATTTCACAGGAAGTATCAGTTCAAAATTAGAGGCATATTTCAGTCTACAATCAATATAATAAAATGTTATCTTAAACCTTTGTGTTGACAATTTAAGCACCTTGTTTTAGGACAATAACACATAAATTACTTTGCCACCATGATTTACAGCTGACATCTATTATGAAATTGCAAATCTGCATAAATTTTAGTCAAGGATTTGAAATACTGTAACAGTACAATAATTCTCATGTGGCACAAAAAACCATACTGTTGCATTCCTTTAAATTTCCCATAAAGTTAGGCAACCCTAAAAAATATGTTCTTCTAAAAGTCTGTAATAAATTTTTTGTACATTGTCATAATAGGCTGAGCAAGTGAAATGGGCTCAGCTAATATATATCTCTTTTGAGAGCTTTGCAATGAAAAAATATATTTTCTTCTATTTTCTTCTATTTCTAATGACTTCCACTGTGTTCATGCATTCTTCCTGTGCAGTTCTATGCCATTTTATTGTATATTTTTAGTATATAATATTTTTAATATTTTTCTTGTGTTCTTTCAGATTGACTTTAATACTGTCCTGTCCAATGGATCTCAAAAATTTTCCAATGGATGTGCAAACATGTATAATGCAGCTGGAAAGTTGTAAGTTTGAGTGATGTATTATCCTATGAATACGTTTGTAGGGATTACAAAAGCTATGCAGGCAGTAGAAAGACCCCTTGTAGTGGTAAAAAACCCCAAATTTCAAAAAAGAATCCCCTTAGAATTTTATCAAAAGCATCTGTGAAATATACATGATTTTCAAAGGAATAGATTCTTTCATCCTTACTTGTACTGAAAATCAACTGTTTTGTGTAAATCTAGTTACTACGAACCTTAAGCACTCAGTGCCAATTTGCCTTTACGCAAAATTTATGCATATGGGGATTTGCCACTAAGTCTTCCCTATGTTCACACATACAGGGGGACAGTAATATGGGAAAGCATAAAGGAAACATGGCAATAACTTAAGGGAGTGTTTTATGTGATTTATGTGACTATCCTGAAATTGATAACTCGGTGTCCTTAAAACCTGGAAACAAGATAATATGTCTGAGTCCCCACTGTTCAAATTACTGCCCTAGCTCTTCAAGAATGTATCTGTAGTTTTTACCTAATCATCCTAGAAGGGATTAGGGAAAGGGTTTACCACAAGGCAGAACTGTAGAAGACTGCACAGTATGTATATGTGTGTATGTGTATGCCCATGCCCACATAGGATATGTCACTTACACAGTCCTCATCCCCTCAACCAGGGCAGCACTTTGGATTGGTGGAACACCCCCCGGAAAGTCTTGGGAAGGTCTGTAGAGCCTTTGCATTATGAGAAGGAAGAAGTCCATACAAGGTTTTCATCTAGTTAGGGATAAAATGTGAATACGATCTGACCATCAACCATAACACTGGGAAAATTTCTAGCATCTTCCAGAGATTCTGGGCTTAAAGGAATTTGTAGTAGCACAGATAGCTTGACATTGAATACACCCAGCAAAACACAGAAAGAAAAAAAGACCTGAGACAGTTTGACCAAACCTGGTGTTACTCTAGAATTTTAATGGAAAAAATGAAATTACAACTCCATGTATTTTAAATAATCTCTTCATAAAGCCCTAGTTGCGTTAAGCACAAATATCCTGAGGAGACCAGAGGAGAAGGTAAAACCATCTTAGACAAGACAGGCTTTGCAGAATTGTCTTTCAGTTAACAGCCATGCTTTTTATGTGAAATAAAAATAGCATTTGTTAACCCATCATATATTGTACTTATCATCTCCTTTGATATCTCACTTAGAACATAAAAGAGTATGGAAAGTGTACAGCAGCTGTGCCATTTCAAGGCACAAACACACACAGGCAAAAAGACAAAACCAAAGGTTCTGTCTGATGCTATGGTCTGAGCTAACACAGGATGTGTGAGGAGAAAGGCACAGATGCGCATTAAATTTGTGTTTTCCTTATGATATGAAGTATTTGGGAATTGCCTTTTTCCCTTAAAATGAGAGGACTTGAAATGAGAGGAAATGGTTTCTAGCAGAGAAATCCTCCTAAAGGTGTGAAGAACAAAAATAAAATACAGTAAAACATCCTTTTAAAGATTCCAGCAATCTGAAATTTGGGAAAATTAATGGCAGGGGAAAAACAGATAAATAGTAAATACCCATCTTAATGCCAGATCTAGATTTATGGTTTTAGAATCGATAAGTAAAATATTCCAGAAAATATTTTTCTGCATATAGAATGAACATTCCGCATTATTTGAAATGTATTATAGATCAGAAACGCAACATACATAATCTTATTAAAGCATTTCTTGGGTTTTTTCTTCTTTTACTTGAACAAAGTAGCATATAAGAGAAGGGGAGGTAATTATCTATCAGTCAGTATGTCAGAACCATTTGCTGTATGGGTAATGGCATGCTTTTACAAAAAATTGCAGGGTGAATATGAAAGCCAGATCTCTTTTATTACAATGGACAGACGGTAGTATTATAAAACAGATTTTCAGTGTGAGGCCAATGGCTGAATCTGACTGCAGAAATTTTCTTGACTAAAATGGAGAGAGAGTTATTTGCTGCAAATGTCAAAGAACTTAGGGCAATATTACATATTTAGCATTTAAGCAAAACTCCACAGTCAACCCAAGTGAATAATCCTACTAATAAGCTATCTCACCTTTGTAATTAATGTGACTAAATAGAAGGTTAATACAAGGCAGTTGTATCAGAGTGCATGCAGATGATAGGTATATTCACTATATACAATTCTGCTTCAAACAAAAGTGCTCAACTGAATAAGCAAAAGGTATATAGGTTTTTTTTAAAGATGTGTTTAAAAAGTTATGAAATTTTTGCTTTAAAAACTTCATAAAACTCAGCTGTATTTTTCCTCTTTCAGCCCCTGTGAGGACAGGTCATGCAACAACTATCATTCTTGAACAAACAGACATCTGTTTTGCTTTATAGAAGCTTTGCAGGAGCTCACAATTCCCACAAACTGCACCATAGGGAACCAATACTTATTAGTTGAATAGCACTGTAGATGTTCTACTGTATTTTCCAGCAGAACATTTTCCACTAAAGGCTCAGTTTTAATCATTCTGTTCAGTGGGAGTAAATTCCCTGCTGCACATTCACATAGTAGAGGCAATGTTCACAAAAGAAGAGCTGAACAAAATACAAGTGAGTGCTTCAGAATCTTCTAGTTACAGAGAAAGATCAAATTTGATTTCATACAAGTTGCAGGTAATAAAGCTTCCCCCATAATGCCTTGTCTAACTATTTTACCTGTAACTCCAGGCACTGAAAAATAGAGACGATGGGTAAAGCAGCTGGCCTGAGGCAGAAAATTTTTCAGCATGCGAGAGCTCTGGCTATACCTACATGTCTGATAGCAGAATAGCCAGTTAGGTTTGCAAGAACAAGACAGCAGTTCCCTGAAACTGACTGAAATTAGTTTGGGATAGATCCAAAGAAGACAAGCACGGTGACATAATTTCCAATCTGCTAGACCTTCTAGAGTAGGAAGTCACCTGCCCAGACCCAGGTTTTCTATACAGGAAGTACGAGAAAGGGAATAGACACCTTGGAGGAGTTACAAAAAGTATCTACATGCTGGACAGAAGAGTAACTAGACAAAATGTTTTATATTAATCTGAAGTCTGATCAGTTTCCAAAACTTAGAAAAAGGTGAGCAAAATCGTTCAAATTTGAATCTTTGGCTAAGAACAAGCATCCAGTTCTCTTTAAAATTATAGATGACTAAAGGAGAATGAGTATTTAGCATTTTCCCAGGCTTCTTATCAAATCTCCTGAAGTAAGAACTGACACAACCCTGACAGCCTGAATCCATCCAAGCATCTCTAATTTCTAGGTCATGGTGTCATACTCTCCTGTGGCTGTTTGACTTACATTTTTTGGTGCACAGTGAGACAACTTAAACAAGGGGATCGAAGCACTAACCCTAGTGGGTAAAGCACTGTCTGAGGAAGTGGAAGGACAAGTTGGGTGCCAAGTTGAGTAGGACATTGTACAATTATGAATTTAAAAGGCCCATTTATTTCACAGTTTCTTTAAATTGTATCTGATTTTGCAAGCCCTGTTCCTGCATGTGTCACTAAGCAAATGAAACTCTTTCTAACAAATCAGTCATCTTTTTCTTACTCATCTTACCACCAGGTTGCAAAGAAGGGCTGACAGGTGCTTGCTTATAAAGGACAGATCATAGGTTTCACCTCTACTATAAAATAATAATTTTGTTTACTACTAGATACTTTTTTTCAGTATTGATACTGATATTTATTGATATTTATTTCTGTTGCCTGTCTCACAGGAAAAAAAAGCTTTTCTTTCATGTACTAAAGCTTGTTGTCTCTTTTTTTTAAGTTTCACTTTTATCTCACAGCATACTTTTATTCATATATTACAGTTATAACTTCATGTGACATTCAATATTCCTGAATTTTCAAAGAATAGTGAAAAGACTAACTCAGTTACAAAAGAAGAAATATACCATGAAAAGCGACATATATAAGGGATAATGCCCCTACTCACCTCATAATTTTATTTTGATGCTTATTGTCTCACTTAATAAATGAAACAATGGCCTTTTTAGCCCCCTTTTGCTCTGTGGAGGCTTTTCACTATTTCTAAGCAATCATCTTCCTGTCCTTTTGATTTTTAGAGAAAATTCAGTCCCTACTACATGATGCTGTTACCTGAATAGTACAATTTCTTCCCTCCCAATCTCTTGAGATTGTGCAGATGGGAAGATCTGTAAGCAGGCTACAGCAGTATAGGCTACTGCATTGCAGAAAATGATGTACACATTGTTCCTTTCCCACAACAGCAAAAAGACACCATAAGAAAGATAATAAAACTAGAGCGTGTTTCTTATCTGCCAGTGAATCACAGGTGTCTAGCTAAGTGACAGCAATTATGAACATACTAGGACAATGCCTGCCTGTGCCTGAATGTGTGGAAACCATACCCCTTCTCTCCATTTCAGTAGCACAAAAGTTGTACTCATCCTATGGTTTCTACTCTGCAGGCAGGTGACTCAGCCCACTCTGCTTATCTGAAGTGAAACCTGACACACATCTACAAAGAGCTAGATATTTGTGCCAACACAGGATGAAAGGGCAGTAGTAACTGTACAGCTGCTGCTGAACTCACAAAAACTAATATAAAAGTGGCAGCTGAAAATCTATAGACTTCAGCAAGGAATATTAGGTTTGAGAGATGTGGTAAGAGGGCTGGGCCTGAAATGTTATTCTTCTCTGAAATTCAGGCTAAGAAGGGTAAACCTGTAGCTCCCAAGGGAGAGATTCCATCAGAATTACTTAGAGGGCAGTGCAAGGAGTAGACCCTTTGCAAAACGGCTCAGAACTACATAGAATAAAATCCTGCTTTCTTGGAGCTCCAGCAGAAATCTAGCCTTGAAATGCATCACAGTGGTTTTCTGAAGATAATATTTTTAGTGTGCAGTATATATCAAAATTTACTCTAACCTCAAGCCAAAACCAGATTTGTTAGCTCTGTCAGATCTTCCCCCTGATATGTTGCTTGGAATTTAGGACACAATTCAAACCTTTGTCGTGTTCTTAGGAAGAATAATGTGCAGACACATTCTCAGGAGGCGCACTCTCAGGATGCCTAGCATAAGTGTGGTAAAATAACTAGTCAAAATGACTGTAGACCTTCCCTCAGCTGGATACCTAAATAACTGCTTCATTTGCTGAGTAAATCCAATGTTACTCTTGGACCTGTACCTTACTAAACATTTAAGAAATTAGTAGGGAATTTAGATTAATCACTGGGATTAAAAGAACTATAAATTCTGAAGTTGAACCAAACTGTCTTGTACAAAAATGTTTGATATTCAGTTCAGTTGTTTCATGCTGTTCATGTGTTTGTTTATTGAACATGAGAAAAAGAGTTAGGTTTTAATACGCCTGTAGGTGTTGTGAAATGATAAAAGGGAAGCATGGCATTCCTGGAATAAAACAGAAAAGTAGAAATTTTACAAGATATACTGGTATTCAGCTGGATCGTAACTTTGCTCAAAAATTTTATCCTTCATGGCTTGGAATGGTACTCTAAGGGTTGTTAAAAGGAAAGAACTTTGCAAATAAGAGTGTGTCAGCAGAAGTAAAAAAGGGGGTATCTTGGAGTTGGAGAGACTATTGTGGTTCAAAGGTATGGAGTCTCTGAAGGTAAAGGGGAATTGCTTGTGCTGAATAGCAAACCTTGTTTTTTCTGTAATGGTGTAGTCCTTGTACAGCCTGTAGAAGATATGTTAATACTTTCAAAACACTTCAATAATTCTTCAAGACAAACTTGTTGGATGTCCACTGTCTTGCCTATGAAATTGTGTTTTTAATGCCTACAGCTGATACTGGATTAGCTAAAATAGAACCTTCATACTCTTAGCATGCATGTATACAACTGATATAAATAGCTTGGTTCCAATAAGTTCTATTAAGTCCTGTGGACTGATGTAGTTTGATTCATCAAACCCTATTTGTTTAAGGCAGGCTTTGTTCCTATACTTTCAAAACTGGCTGAATAAAAAGGTTATGTTTATTATTAAGATTCATAATAGTGTTAGAAAAAACACAGATACAGTCTGCTTTTTTCTTTTGGGGACCTCATATGGGTATTGATGACAATTGTTAACACCATTTTTGAAAAGATAAGATTTTCTGTGAAAGATGACTAACACCAAGGGAAAAGTTTAAGTTTTTATTTTCCAGAGACTACAGTTGCCCTTGCTAGTTAGAAATATTTCAGCAGGATCACATTCTTTTCCCTGCTATTTTTCCTGAAACCTGTAGCTGAACATGCTGAAAATTTTCACTCTAGCTAGAGAATTTTCAGTGCTATCTAAAGGCTACAGTTACTCTGTCTTGTCTACCTTCTGCCAAAGAGTTTTGTATAGATTAGATCAATTAAACAGACTATAAGTATATAGAGTGCTTCAAAAAGTTGGACCCATTTCAAATGGACCTTCAACAGAAATTGGGTCCATCTTTTTTAAACACCCTGTAGTTTCATTTTATTTGATGTCCAGATATTCAAAAGCCCCATCAACTAGTCCAGGCACAAGTCCTGACAACCACTCCTCATCCAATGCCTTATCTTTTCCACCTACTCCCTCCATAAGTGTGACCACGCAGAGTTTAACTTTCATTTTTTCACACTTGCAACCAGCTTTGTGACAGATCATTTTCTAAAGAGAAACTTCTGCAAATTAAATCTAACTTTCACAATTGTTTCAGGCCCTCTGCATGGCGAGTCAATTCTAAATTTTACTTTGTTTACCAGTTCTTCATATTATTCTCAGGTGGAGGTCTCAATCTGCCAGTACCTGCTTCACTAGCTAATTGCCTGGGATGACTTCAGGCTCCTAAAAATTAGTTGTTTTTTTAAAGAGAGATGCTGGCAGAGAGGCTACAGTGCCGTGCATACACAGTTCTTCAGTTTTCCTGAGAAATACTCCCTCTGCCAACCTTCTCTTCCTGGGATGATGGCCTTGTCATATAATTGCCAACAATTTATCATCTGTTTTTGCACTACAGATGTGCAAGACCTGAGACTTTGGGTTAATAGAGACCAGTCCTGTAACTTCTGAACACTGCTGTTCAACATAAAAATGTGTTTTTCTTTTCTTTATTTCCAGTTCTACAATGACACTACTTGGATTTTGTGTGATGAGTAATATCTTTACAAAGAGCAAACACTTGGGCAGTAGCCAGACAATAAGAAATACATTGCAAACTACAATCTGCTTCAGCCACAGCAGCTGTTTTGCGTCCCATAACACACAACACATAACACAGCATCAATACTGCCTTTCTCAATCTTCATGCACTTACACCCTGAAAACCCAAACCCTAGCACACTGCATTTCAGTGACAGAAGTACCTTCTAATCCACCTGATTTTGTTCAGGTTGGCCTGGTCCTGCAGACCATTGTACTATGTGATAGCCTTCATTGCTTTCAGCTATTTCTGTCGTATAAAATGCTCACGTTTTCCATCATCAATAAAAAAGTGAGCTGCACCCTGGTATACTAACCAGGCCGGTGACTGACTGCCACTAAAACGTAGCCACCAGGACTTTCCTCCATAACACCAGCAATAAAAACATCTGGTAGCAATTTATAATAGTCACCAGAGCCATCTCATAGTCAAAAAAGAAAACGTCCTTTTTAGTAAGAGGCCGGATATCATGTTGGGCTGCAGCACATGCAAATAAGGAAGTTCCTCTATATTTTAGGATACATTTACTTTATAAATACAATCTTACAAAACTGAATTTACAGTATTGAATGCTAAAGCTATATTTGGGTATTTAAAATGTAAACAAGATAAAAATTAATTATTACATCAGCATTTTGCATACACTATTATTATTTTTAATAGATTGCACTATAGGAGAATTAATGGACACGGTAGATAATCAAAATTAAGAGCACAAATCAGAGATGAATGAATCTGATTTAGTGAAACACATTTTGACACAGCAGTTGTTTCTTGTCAGTTCAGTGAGTTTTACTCAAGGGATGTTACTTCTAGCCATTATCTACATGCTTCACATGATAATCTGTTTTACACACAACTGCTTTTTGTCTAAATTCATGCAAAGTCTGATAAGAGCTATACTTCTGATTTTTCATCATTTATGGCATCTAATAGTGATTTTTAAAACTGTGTTTATAGAATGTTGTGCCCTCAAGAATACAGAAAAGTAAGTATTTCTTTGCACAGTTAATACATGCCTCTAATGACTTGAGTAATGTCTGATCTCAATTAAATACTTATTTAAAAGGATATTTTTAGCATATTTCTTCAGACCCAACAAAATATCAAAGTAAACCAACAGTCAGCCTGAGTGTCTGTGTATAAAGGTAATCTCCAAAAGAAGTATAAAGAATCTAGAAGCAAGGAGAGGTGTTGAAAACAGTTTTAATTTTATAATCACCAATTCTTTGCTTATAGGTGCATTCAACATAGACAGATCAAAAAGGATGAAGTGTGTCTCAGATCCGAGGTCAGCATATCAGGACATTGGGACTAAATAGTCTTAATAAGTAATGTAGTTACTGAGTATAACAGGGGAATGATTTATGCCCACATACCGAACAGGTTACTTCCTTTACTGGAACTCAAAATTTCAGTATTTGCAGGCAGACAGTTACTCTTAGAAAATTCTGAACAATATACTTTGAACAGTAATTTGTTACTGAAAGGTTAAAAGATATTTCCAGTTATCTGTAAGTTATTCTTAACAGCTCATTAGTATTTGACTAAAGCAGAAAGAAAATACTGGAAAGAAACAAAATAGATGTATGAAAGCTATATAATCTAAATGTAAAAATTACCCTCTTTTCCTTCTGGTTCAAGCTATTATATGTGACTCAAGTGTACCCTTGTTCAAGCTATTACAACAGTAGAAGCCATCTAGATTTAGATTTCAATCTTAAAATTTCACTTTGTCAAAATCTATTAGATTTTGAGAAAATTTTAGTGAAACCTGAATGAGAAAAAGAAGTCTTTTTTTTTTTCAGTTGTCATAACCAGATAAAATTTATTCAGAAAAAAATTGGAACAAAATATTGGGGAAAGTTAATATATCACATATTCAGAGGAAGTAGAGTTATTTTCCCTTATGATAGCCCATGCAAATATTCAGCTGAGAGGGGGAAGTAGAAGGGAAAACTACTTGCCTTTTCACGAAGTCTGGCCCTTGATTAGTATTTCTACTACAAGTTTTGCTGGTTTATTTAATCTTATACACACATGCATGACATACGGATAAATGCAGAAATCTGAATATTAAAACTGGATGCCTTTTAATATCATAATACATTGCAATCAGCTAATATGAGAAGATTACAATCAATTGCTTTCCCTTGTTTTGCACCAGTTTCAGAGAACAGTATTTTTTCAATTCAACTAATATCTCACTCCTACAGAAATTTTCATTCATTGTTCTCTTTAAAGAATTTGTACCTAACAATTCAAATTTACATAAATCCATAAACACACCTTTGGCAATCCAACATCTCACCTTCAGATAAAAAGAGAAAGAGATCTTAGAGTGAAGAGCCTATTTATTTTATCCTTCATGGGTTGAAGAGGGTAAGATTTTCCCAAACACTCAAGAGAATTGAATGTTTAGCTCATTTTGATGCTTTTGTTAATTACATTAATAGACTCCCATCTGTTAAGATCACACATAAGATACATAAGACTGGCTTTATTTTTTTCTGGTTCAGTATGGTTTAGAATGGCAGATAACACTTTTTGGTTAGCGGGTACAAGCAGACCCACTATAAGTTCTCCATTTTTATATTTACTTAATTCATCACTATTTGGTATGTTCCTTTTTTTTTTTTTTTTAGTTGGATACACAATGAATGATCTCATTTTTGAATGGCAAGAAAAGGGAGCAGTTCAAGTAGCGGAAGGTCTCACTCTGCCACAGTTTCTGTTGAAAGAAGAAAAGGACTTGTGTTACTGCACCAAGCATTACAATACAGGTAGGAAAGAATATTAATGATTGAAACTGAAAGACATTTAACATTTATTGTTATTTTGGGGCATAGTGTTGGTTTTTTTTTTTTAAATATTCTCACCAAACTCACAAGAAGATTCAAATGTACAGGTGCATTGCACAGGATAATGCAGTCTTAACTGACATGATGAAACAGGACTACCTGAAAGCTGATCAAACTTCTATTTCAGTAAGCTTAAGGAAATACACAGTTGAAATAATTCAGAAGAAATTCAGTCAGGAGTTTTATTTTTACAGCAGGTGCCATGACCACATCTATACTGTGGGATCTGAAGCCCTGCTGAAATCCAGAGGTCCACATGCTGTGCACTAAACGTGGCCTGGCTCAGTCAAGAGAAAAGGACATGGGGTTGCCAAGCAAGCTATCCCTGCCCTAGTTCATACAGCAAGTGGGTAATGCAAACAAGCTGAAAGCTTCCTTAGTGTACAATGGCCAGGTGTCCAAATGAGATGTGGCTTTCTGAGTTGAAGCCTTTGTAAAACTGCAATGTTTAGCTCATCATCTCCAGGATTATTTGCAAAAGAGGGGTCTTAACATTACCAATATAGTTCTTTTATTTTTAATTACAAAAAATATCTCAATAACTGGACAATCACAAGCATAATAATTCTCAAAAAAACCCTATATATCAAAGGCATAGCCTCAAATGCATAGCTCCCATCTTCTAATGGGAAAAAAAAATAGAACTCTTTCATTCTAATCTATATCTCTCTTAATTTCTGCTTTCCATTATGTTTCTTAATAGATCAAACATATCTTGAAATTTAAGTTTAGAACTCATTTATTTGGATTCTGCTGAAATGGCAGAAGGGATAAAGTTCAATAGGTGGCATTCGTAAGGAATGTCCTGTTGCGATCAAAATTAAGGAAGAGTTTTTTTCAGCACTGAGTTTTATCACAGCTGCCATAGTGCCCTAAGGGAGAGAAGAATTCTCCAATAATTTCCATTTAGAGTGGGAAGATATTGATAGAGACATGTTGAAGTGTTCCCTAAAATAGATTGAAAATATATAACATTCACTTTTATTGTACAAATACTAATATCTGGCTAATCTCTAAAAACCTTCCAGAAATCGAGATACATATCCTATAGCAGGGTAATTTTTTCATTCAAATGTCCCTTTGTTAATGATAATAAACTAATATTATTTGATTTTTTTTCTTTTTACAATAATCCCTATGACAAACAAGAAAATTTTATTTTCATTATTTTTCTCTGTCTCCTTTGAGATACATAGGCAACCTCTTCTTCCTTTTTTGGGACTCTCCTGCTTTTATGCCATTTCAACACTTATCTGTAACTGTACTTCTATAACCTCTATAGTGATTTAACAAATGATAATTTGTGATAGAAAGTATTCTCCTAATTTTTTTCAAAGTTCATTTGGACAACATGATGCATCAAAATTCTCTAACTGAGGAATTTAAAACATTTATTGTGCCATTCTCCTCTTCAAGATAGCAGTATTTTCTCCAGAGTATTTATTTTTTTTTATTCAAGTCTTCATTATGAAGTTAATTTAATCCAATTAGAGAGGTTTGGTTTGGTTTCTAGGAGTGTGGGAGTACCTTTAATTTCTTTGTTACAACCAGTATTATTGTATGTAGTCTAAAAAAACCCTAAGCAACAACAACAACAAATAGGAGTTTCTCTTCCTCCATTATATCACTTGGATATGTGACCAGTAATGTGCTTTCTTAAGGCTCCTGCAATGACATATCATAGACAGGTACCCTTTTAGGAGACTCCACAAGAAACAAAAAAAATAATTTTTCAAAGCTAGAAATAGAGCCTATTTCTCTGGCATATGACAGATTAGATAAAATGAGTTCTTAGAAGAATGCTAAGCAACTGCAGCTGGTATGCAGTAAGTGACCAAGGAAGGGTTTACAATTTAAAGTTAGTTACAACGTAGGATAGAAAGCTTTTCTGAGACATCCTGCAAAACAGAAAAAATACCCAAAAATCTCCGTGTGAAACAAATTAACATGAAGCTTCAGGACAATATGTGAAAACTCATCAGTGTACGTCTCATCAGTGTTTCACGCCTAATTGAAAATGGATCACTATAACCACAGCTTGGGAAACAAATTGCTTCTAAATATAGGGACATAACATTTTCAGTAACAGTACAGCATAATGGCTTATCAAGCCTTGTGTTCTGAAGTGATGCAACAACATTTCTGGTCATTTTCATGTTTTTACATCTACTGGCATATCTGCAGTGGCAAATTTGGGAAGTGAAGTAGAATTAAAACAGCCAGAAAAATCACAACATGTGAACAATTCACATTACAAGTATGTTCTTGCTTTACCACATCCTCATTCACTTCCTGTGTACATGCATTGCTCACCTGGGCTTTTATGCAACACTCAGTTTTAATTTTGATCACACGTAATTTCAGTCCCAACTCCAAAAAATCCAGCATAAAATAGCATGAATTTATACATAATTGCATTGGCTAACAGGCACAAACTGAAATACTCTGAATCTTGGTTTTATTCCTGCACCATGGATAATGCATAACACCTGCACTTCCATGATGCTGCTCAGAACTGTTTTATGCCTATTGATGGGTTTTGACTCAAAGTACTAAATGTAATGGTGCTGGAAACAGTGGAGCTATGGTTGCTGCACTCACCACCAGAACTGATGTGTTCTGTATGTGACCATTTTTGATAACTGTGTCCTTAAACCTGTGATCACGATGAACGGCCCGCTTCCTTAACTCCACATTCCCTATTCGACCTCCTAACACATACATCCCAAACACAATCTTTCCTCATGACCCCCTGAAGGTCAAATAAGTTGCTTAACAACCTGTAGACTGCCCCTTCTAGATCCTACCTTCGACTGACTTATATTCTGACATTTTGTTACCAAAGATTAGGTAAGATTAAAGGAGACATAGCTTTGATACCTTACTGTGCTGTCACGCACCCAAACTCCTACTTGTTTTGACAAACACCTAAACTGCTCTTTTTGAGACTATAGCAGTGATTTTTAAGTCATGACTTTTTAACCCCCTGAGGTTTTTTCCTAGACCACTTCTCAGAAAAGTAAGTTTTTACTTTTTATCCAGGAGTTATACTCTGGGTGTGAAATCTCTGAAGCTTCTCCTTCCTTCACTGAAAAAGAAGAAATGATAAATGCTTTGAAAAACAAGCAGAATCTATAACAGGTTGAGGAAATGACCACCCCTAGACAAAGAAAACAGTCTGGGGTTACCCCATCCTCATGTCAGAACTGTGCATTTGTCTTTGCTGACTCATGATGTTGTGGTGAGTCCTCCAGCCTATGGCGGTCCCTCTGAATGGCAGCTTGGTCCCCCATTCTCAGAGAGAGGGGAATTGCAAGTGCAAATTCATCAAGCTGAAAAAAAATATTTTCTCTTTTCACATTTATATTCAACTTTCTTTTACTACAGTCATTGTCAGTCTTAAACCAATATTTAGGTTACCATTTGCCCCAGTTTTTGTTTCCAAACATACTATGGAAAATCACTTCCTTCCTGACCAAGAACTTACACAGTCAATGGCAGGTGACAACACCAGCACTGATATCCCCCAATATGCTATTGATATTCACAGACTGTTACTTGAAAGAAAAGCTGAATGGTAGTATATTCCTACAATTGTTTTGTGAATCTTGGCTTTAGATACATAGACACCAGTTATACGTATGAGACTTGTCTCATGCATAACTCATCTAGTTCTATATGACAGACACTTGAAAATCATAATTTCTAGTCAGGCTGCATGATCATAAATACAGCCTGAATGTTTTACAATAAGGAAAAGGCAAGTACTTCTATAAGCAGTTTTTATCACCAAAATATACTCAAATTGCAATTTATATTTCAGTGCAAATTGCAAAAAGTGTCTGGAGTCTGCATTCACCAAGTGCTTTTTTATTACCCTGTCTCCTTCTTAGAGAGGTATGAAAATAATTTCAGCTAACTTGAAATAACCAGCTTTGCACACACACACAATTTATGGAGAGTCTTGGTTTTTTGAGAAATTTTACTATGGCAAGGCAAAAGGATAGAAAATATTTAACTGTATTTTGGTAATAAGTAAAGCAAAATGCCTCTCAAATGATGGTGTAACATTCTGGGAGAAATAAAGTCTTTTTACTGAACAATGTAAACTCAGGTAGACTGCCTTCCTAGTGGTGATTCTAATAATGACTCAAACAGGAGAGAAAGTAAAAGGAGCAGTACTGCCTCATGGACAAGTTAGTTTATATATTTCATTCTCCTTTGTGCTTTTTGTGAAAATCATCTGCCATTGTGATTGCGGTGTGATACATAACACACTGTACTTTGTTGCCAAGAAGGGTTACTTTTGGTCTTATTTTAGCAGATCCAGAGCAAAAAGAAAGCACATAACAAAAGGCAGAAAGAAAGTCTGGCAATCTGTGTCATCCCTCTTATAACAAAACAGTTTCATTCTGAGACTGTCTTATTTTCAGCCAAACAGTTATTTCAGTTAGAACGTAAAATTGTCCTCAGAAAAATTCTTTCAATGCTAATAACTATAAAAATAAAAAGCTTTCTGTCTGAGGTTTGGTTTTTGGTTCATTTTTTTTCATTCAGTTTGTCTGAAGACACTCGGAGCCAATACCCTCACTCTCACAAAAGACAATAGCAACCTTTGTCAGGGTGATTCCATCCTATGTACTAGATAATACTAAAATTTACATATGTAGGGGACTTAACAAAAGCCATGATGACATGATGAATGATTTGATTTCAGGACAATATTGATCAAAACTTTATCTGTCTGGGGCTTTAACACGCACATACATACAAGACTACCTTTCTACTACCTAGCACATTGAAGCGTCCCAACTCAGGATTAGTGCCAGAATCAGCCTTGAGGAAAGGCTGGAAAAATATAGCAGAGGGAGAGACTTCGATGGCCTGCAGTTAGATCATATTAGGTTGCAACTGAACAGCAATCTAAAAGCCTCTCACAAGTTAATGTCAGTGTGTGTTGTCCTGTGATAGACATTTGTTTTGAGTAAATATTAATCCTTTTTTCCTCCATAGAAAGGTAAAGAGAGAGAGTAGACAAGAATATTCAAAGCATTGCAATGGCAACTATTTAGTGAGAACCTGGACATCCAAGGTATTAGAAAACTGTAAAAGGCATAATGTGCAGTAGCAACATTGCATCAGTCCATAAAAACTCTGATTATTCAATCAAACAGCATCTCGAGAATTGCAATTACTCAACTACAATTTGTTCTGATCCTCCCTCTAGGACTACCATCACAATACATTAGAAACATAATTTAATTTGTACCATTTCTCTTTTGAAGCTACAAGTAGAGTCCCAGCTAGATCTTGCAGGGTGTGTGGGTTTTTTAACCCAAGATTATTTTATTTTATTTTATTTTATTTTATTTTATTTTATTTTATTTTAATAAACATCATCTAGACATTCCACTTCATCCATGTAAAGTGTTTTCAGGTTTCCTGTCTATCAAACCACTCTGCAGAGCAACTTATGTTCAGACTATATTACCAAAACTGTATATCCAGAATTTCACATTAGCATCAGGTAACTGATTTTATCTAGCTAATCTAGATAAACTCCAATTTTATCTAGATATCTCAATAAAACTAGCTTTTTATCTACTTTAATTAATCTCTTTAGTGACACTTACGAGATAGCAAACAGTAATTAGGCAATTGGTGTGACTATATTCACCACAGTCATATGTACTGCATTTTCTGTTCTTTTCTCCTGTCTCCCTATTTCTTCAGTCTACCTATTGTTCTGTCTTAGAAGAAGGTGTGCCAGCTGGCTTCTGCACTATGTTATCTTTTCCACATAAAATGAGGAACTGATTTTTACAAGTCTAAAACTAGTAAACACTGCAGAGGTTCAGAATGGCAGCTAGAAATAAATGCTCTCTCTTAACACAATTTCCAACCTCAGATTGAGCTTGAACGCTTAAGAACTTTATAGGGAGTACAGGAATTGAGTTGCTTAGGAAAGGGATTTCCAATGACAGACAAATGGGAGAAGCTCTATACTGTATTAAGGGATCTAAATCTAAGTCAGCCATTTAGGCTGAGCATATCCTAGCCGCTGAAGAAGTCTCACTCTCCCTTTCTCCGTTCCTGCTGTCTCTCAGTACTTAATCTCATGTTAAACCTGGGTCTCTAGCTGTCTCTCAAGGGGAAAAGTGCAGTGCTAGAGGAGAGGACCATCATCACAGTTCAATTGCCCCAGGGCTCTGTTAGCAAATCTCCTTAGCTAGCAATATTCTGGCCCTTGGGCTGGCTGTTTGTTAGTCATCAGTCACTGGCAAAAACAGAATTGGGCAGTGTGCATCCATATTGATAGATGTTTTGGAACCAGAATATAAAATATCTGCTTCCCAGATCTAAGACTCATACTCTGCAGGGTTCCATAAAGATTTATTCAAATTTGCTTAACTTATTTTAGTTCAATTTTGCTAAGCATTGAGCCATTGTCTATTCAGCAAGTATAAAATTCTTATTTTAAGTAAATAGTTTAATGTAATTTCATTAAGCTATATAGTCTTTAGGTCACAGTCCTCTCTACATCCATAAAATATTTCACAGTAGATAGTAGATATTATCAGATATTAGCATTATCAATGGCTTTTCTTATAAGGAAAGTCAGACTATGACTTACTAGTATCTAAAGTAGCACTAAGAACCAGCCCATTTAGCAGGTATCTCTCCATTCTGCGTAGATTCACAGTTGAATCTCTGCACACTTAGTTCCTTTTTTTGTTTATACTTATTCATTTTATATTTAATTCTGTTTTTCATAGTTATTTAATAATTATTATTACTCTTTATTAATTATTTCTCAGTCACACTACTTCCTTGGCTCAGTTTCCTAAGGTGATACTCCATTATGAAAACTTTCTATGTAGCTTCAGAAGCAGCTACTCAGCCTTCCTGGCAATTGCAAACATGACCATGACATTGTAAGAGAACAGTAAGAAAAGTTTCCCCCAAAGGATACCTTAAGATTTGCTAAAAAGGGGTAAATATATTTAAGTTTTCCAGCACCTGCCTCTGGAGCAGTTTGAGGCAGATGAAACTGAAAAGAAGGACTTCTTATGGCCTGAAAGCTTCTACTTATGCTCGACTTCCGTTTTACATCCCACAGTGATGGCAGTGCCTTTTGATCACGTAGGCATACTGCTGCTTGAATAACTCACTGCTTAAACAGCACCTGCCATGGTCAGAGGAGGCTGTGCAGTGTGAAGGTGTGCTAAGGTAGAAAATCATTCTTCTCGGATTATTCACAGTTGTCCACAGCAGCAACAACAAAAAGAAAAATATGTGACCTAGACACTGACTGCCAAGAAAAATCACTTACACTTTCGGGGGCAAATAAAAAACATGTAGACTGAATGGAATATACATTTTTACACTATAATATTGATTTAAATGTGGACACTGCACGAAAATCATGCCAACCCAGCAGATATGACATTACTACCAAAGAATGTGTAAGAGAGAAAAATGCACTATCGTGTGCGTATATACCAGTACGTTCACTTCATATGTATTGGTACAGCATTTCACAAGGTAACACTTCTAGTACCCTTTCACACTTGAATCCATGGTTAGGTTAGACTTACAAACACAGGAACATTACTTCTGTTTCAGTAAAAAGCGCTTATCCTTTAGGAAGCCCTCAATAGCTCTTCTTTCCTTTATATTACAAAAATCTGCCCATTGTATGGATTGTACGCACATCTGTATTTAGCTCTGGTCTGAAACTAGCACCAGGCCTTAATCTGTTACTCAGCCTCAGCAAAACCACAATGCTACAGAGGTTTCATATACTCCTCCTAGACATTCTCTGGACATTTGCAGTGCATATCAGAATGAATGAAAGCTTACCTTTTATGTACTGCAAATGAATTATTAGAGCAATGTTCTTAGCTGCTTGTCTGTCTCCTTTCCCCGCTGCGACAACTTCATGGGTATGTCTCCTCTGATCCATTCAAACATCCAGTCAAATAGATTAAACCACAGCTAACCTGTCTTTGAATTCGAAATGAAATATAGGAGGAGAAAGGGGTCTGACAGCTGGGTGCCAGCTTCAGGTGGGAAACAGCAGCACAAAGTCTGCTGGCTGCCTGCTAGCTGATGATCACATAGTGCAAATGTTATTTTTCCATTCTGCTTCTTTAGCCAAGCTTATGCAGGTGGTTCTGACCTCAGCCAGGAAGGGCAAAAACTAACATCAACACTTCCACACTTAGACCAGCAACTGCTTCAGCTTCAGTGCCAAGACTGACTTCCAGCTGCTGCATTTCTCCTCTGCTGAATTCCACTGGTAAGAAAGCAAATAGTCAGCAGTGGAGTAACAGAGAGAAGTGTCTACCTGGGTAGCCACCAGTTCCTCTGGGGAGTTGCCAGGGGGCAGTAATTCAGTTAATTTTTCAGTGCTACACTGGAACAGAGCAGATGAGGAACACAGTGTTCTTGACTGGGAAGCGGTGGACATATGACTGTCATGTCTATGAATTCACTGGGCCTAAGATGAAGGTAGGAGTCTAAGTCACACTTTCTGCAGTGTTAAGCAAAAATATTCTTCCTCTTTGAGACACACTTCACTTTCTCTTTTTCGGGGGTCTTTTTTTTTTTTTCTTTTCTTTTTTTTTTATTTTGCCCAATGGTGTTTACAAAAATACAAAACCAGGCAAAAAAAATCATTCAGTATAATTTCTCTGACACATCACTCAGTTCTAGTTCTGGCCTCTTCATAATCCCACCTCTTTTCTCTTCTTTTCTGTGGTTACAATATATTCCACTTGCACTCCTTTCATTCAGAATCTCTTTAATTTTGTTAGGGTTCTGTTGTCCACAGCTATTCCACTCTTTCTCCTTAGTTCAGTCATACCTGGCAAACTTGCAACTACATAAAAATAATCCACATCAGAGACAATGTATTATTTATTGCTCCTTCTTTAGGACCACATTATTTTTCGGCTGAGTTCTCTGTAATAGTTCAAGCCCTTGAATACTCAGGAAAGAGGCTCATATCTCTTATCCCACCTTTCTCTGGAGTAGAAAACAATGTACAGGCAATAGCTTGTGTTTATTGACACTCAGCTATACGTATATTACATATTCCTATACTCTAGTTTTTCTTTCTAATTTGTTTTGAAAGAAGAATATAGGACACTATAAGAAGAAAAGATTGCATGTTGAACTGTAATTCTTGCTGATGTGATGCCAAATAAAAGTTTTGCAAGAGACCTAGATTTAGTTAATGCATTACTGTAATTCCTTACCACCATGGTTTACTGTGATATATGAGAGAGAGACCACTGCTGTCCAAGCCTGCTGACTTAGCAGAACAAATGTCACAAGAAAGAAATCTTCAGGGTAAGGACCATCTTGAAGTAAGAATATGATTCTTACAAAGGCAAATCAGTGCAGAACTTAGAGTTACATGGGGTGTACTGAACTGTAAAAGAATGTATAATGTAGGTTTTCTTTTGAAAATCCTGAAAGAGAAACATAGGGAAAAATCCTGGCCTTTTCTCAATAAACACCAAAATTCCCATTCACTTTGTTAAACCAGGACTTCATCCCTTGATTGAAGCAGAAATCAGTTTTGAATCTGGAGCAGCAGATGGCTGAGCCAGGATTTGGGACACAGATTTCAGGAGTGTAGATAGAATTCAGAAAACACCAGCAATTAGGAATAGAACTTATAATTGAGCCGACAGATATAAAACTCCTGAGATATATCATGTCATTTTAAAATTTATCATCATAACTACCGTCTTTCTAAATATTTTTTTTAGTGTCTCAGCAGAATAAAACTTCAAACAATAACATTTACTATGACACCATGGAAAGAACTAGTGGCCTGTTAAAAGAACTGTTATTAAAATAGTGAAATTCAGAAAATCTTTACAAGCACTTAATGTGCCTAAAATAAAAACATTTCAGTCTGACTTTATGTGAAGCTCATTTCTGTATGCCTAACACTGTTGTCACAGCATAATACACAATATATTAAATTAGTATATGATAAGCTCATAAATAAATTCATAACATAAATTTTATTTATATGATAAATATTAAAGCACTGTTAATGTGGAACAATTTGCTATAAAATGGCATTTTGGCAAATAAAAATGGATTAGCAAAATATCTGTCAAAAATACTGGAAAATGTAACCAAAATCTTCATATCACTTAAGAAGTAACTTACTATATAGCTTCCCATGTTAAATTTAGGATTAGGAAATGCTTTCATTCAAGTAAGGAAGAAATCTGTGTATTTCTTGCTGTGAGAAACTTTTTCATGTATACACTATTTACAATAAAAGCATTGCCTTCAGCACCATTCATATGTGACTAATATAAGCATTGAGCTGAATTAGATAATCTAGTGAGACCAGGTCAAGATCTGTGAAATGATCTACAGTTTACAGGGTAAAAAAAAAAAAATCTGGATAAAGAAAAAATGGGTTTATGGCATTTTTATGAACAAACAACAGATGTTTTTGTTTTGGTTTGGTTAAATTAGTGGAAGTTGCTTGATGCTCAGTATCTGCAAAAATTAGGTCATTTAATCAGCTTCTTAAAATTGCCTAATCTCAAATCCTTGATTTCTGTTTGAATGTCAGTCATTGTACTTTGGAGTTGGAACAGTTTAAATGGGAATAAAGGGAGAGATATAGTAGAATCTCCTATTGATAACCCACATTGATTTTACTATATTTTTCCAAAAATCATTGGATTAAAAAAAAAATGTTAAAATTTAACCAAAAGAAAAAGGAGATTTTATACAATGGGAGAACAAGCCTTTGCTTTGTATACAGCAGTATTTCCAAATAATAAGTGGGATAATAAGTGTAATCACACAGCGTAACTTTCCTATGTCATAATCAGTTGTATTTTTTTTTAATAAGGAAAGAAGAGTTGCAGAGGTTACTGAATTCTTAAATTTTCATTTTTTCTGCCCCCTTTCTTTCCAGTAGATACTCCTGTTGTAATGGGGACCATGCATATTAAAAATCACTGAAGAGAAACCAAATCATTAATTTTTTATTAGAGAACAAATATATTTGATGGAATGTAAATTCTTTAGAGTGTGCACTAGATGTTGACAACAAAGAGCATTCTATTTCTACTGAATATTTCTTCTTTGTTATGAAAAGGAAAGTTTACATGTATTGAAGTTCGATTTCACCTTGAGAGGCAGATGGGTTACTATCTCATCCAGATGTACATACCAAGTCTTTTGATCGTCATTCTCTCCTGGGTATCATTTTGGATCAATATGGATGCAGCTCCAGCCAGAGTGGCTTTAGGCATAACAACTGTACTGACCATGACAACACAAAGCTCAGGTTCACGAGCATCTCTTCCAAAGGTAGGCAGAATTTCCTTTGTTTGTACCACTTTAGTACAAAGTCATAATGCTATGTGACACATAAACACTTGCAGTCAACCTTGTAATGTATGTTTGAATTATTGGCATTGAAGCATCTTCTAAAGAAGTTAATTAACTTTGAAATATTTGGGGGTTTTTTGAGTCACCAATCAAATATATTCTAGTTTTCTCCTGTCTCAGCTCTTTACCCAACCACATATCTACTAAGCATATAAACCTCAGGAACTGATAAAAGCAGTTATTCAGTACTACATAAATGCTGTTTAGCAATTGATTAGCTCGTCCTCTTCCAGATCCCAGTATCTGAAGACTTGCTAGAAGATACAACTGAATTTCTAAAGGTCATAGATTCCAACCTGTTCTCAATGACATTCCTTTCCCAAAACCTGCCTACATTGTGAATTAGCTCACTAGTTACAGATATGTTTACGTTAAAATGTAGAAAAATGTGAAGCTAAATAGCTCCAAACAATTGTATAAAGAATGGTTCACTAGAAAATGTAAATAGCTTCAAGTATATTTCGGTGATTAACTGTTCTAAGTTTTCTGACTTGTCATTGCTGTAAAGATTTTCTTTTTAATTTTAAGGGTTATTCCTTGACTATCTTCATGTGCCATTGCAGTTAATCAAGATAAAATGTATACAATAAAAATACACAAAGTCTACTTCTATATTAGTCTATCATGGTATTTTTAAATTGTCTAATTAATTTTTATCTAAGCAAAATAGATATCCCTAACAGAGGCAAGTGTGTTTTGTGCCTCAGATATAGGGATTCAAATGAATCTGAATGTAGAATCAACAGATAAGGAAATGAAATGCCTTAAAAACTCGGAAAAGCAAGAATGTAAGAGGTTACCTCAGAGAGTTATATATGTTTTTTGTCACATTTTTGAGGCCTGAAGCTAGCTATATTGGCATATTTGAAAAAGCTCTTGTAAATCTGCACACAAAGAGGGAACAGGCTCTACTTTCCTAGTTCAGATTATGTCATAGAATCATAGAATTATGCCTCAGCTACAGGAAGCAATATAAAGGATTCTAGTGAGTTCATCTACTCTGTAATTGGTTTTCAGTACTTTCACTGTGTCAAAATTAAAGGACTAACTTGAACATATGCCTTTGATTTACCATGCCTGTATTAGCAGAGAATGAACATCTCAAGAGTTCTCCATCTATCTTCTTTCTTCTACCTAATTTCAATTCCAGGAACTTTAAATCAGATTCGTTACAATACAGGAATTCCCACTGGTCCCACTACAAGCTATCCTCTGGTTCCTTAGTATCATTCACAGATCTTAGCGAGATAAACGGAGAAAGTTCATGTGCTTCTTGTGGATTATTTGGTTTGTGAAAAAATACACTACATATTATGAGGAATTGTTAATGATGTAGTGTGAGCACATTTTGTGAAAGACTAGATTTTTTTAAAAGATGTTTAACACTTAAAGATTTAATTGTTTTCCCTCTTATTATCTAGCTTTCATATTAAGTTTTGTTTGATAAAAGTAGTGTTGTGATGTGAAGATACTAGTGTATTTCCTCCTGATGTGAAATACCAAGCTTTGCATCTGTGGTTTTAACATACTCTGTCTTCTGCTCTATTCTCTCCATAGGTGTCATATGTTAAAGCGATTGACATCTGGATGGCTGTGTGTCTGCTCTTTGTGTTTTCTGCACTTTTGGAGTACGCAGCTGTAAACTTCGTGTCAAGGCAGCATAAAGAACTTCTGCGGTTCCGCCGCAAGAGGAAGAAGAACAAGGTAAAAGTAGCAGTATTCACTACTTTGAAAGAGAGTCTGGAATTGATTTATGCCAGGATATAAGGTTAATTTGGTAAACATACTGCAGTTTAAAGTGGTAATATAAATAAAATGGCAGCACAGAATGAAATTCACTATAGGCAGAGGGTCACGACAAGGACTATGCACTGCATAAATCCAACTTGAATTCTCAAAAGAGGGATTAAGAGGGATTTAAATGAAGCATGGACCATGTGGGAGCCATCTGCACAAGCATGAATTTCACTCTGTTAGAAAAGTCAGATTATACTTCAGTGGATGAATATACTGGTCCTTGCAACAGTTTGTACTGCATTGAGAATCAACAAATAATGTTTCTTAATTTCATTCTAGTAGTCAGTTCAAAGCATTAAATACTCTGTTTCATGTAAATATTTTCTGATACAAAAAACATACTTTTTCAATTTTTATTTGTGGAAGAACAAACATTTTACTTTAAAAGGCTGAGAATTTTTTTTTCCTTCTGTCATGTTAATTTAGTGCAAATTGTTCATAAAATTAGTAAGAAACTTTAATACAGCAGTGGTTATTAATATTTATTTTATAACTGAAGCTATCTAGACTATGGTAAAATAAGTCATTACCAATGTGCACAGTGAAACAGCTAAGACTACAGGTTTGAATTCTGAAGTCTGCAGTTAAATCAAGCAATAAGCAAAATTTCTTACAACAATATGTAACTCCTGATTTTTCAGAGAGTAAATATTTCCTCAACCTACTCAGTAAATGAGTACCCACCACTGATGTCACACAGAGCTTTTCCACTGTCTTTCAGTCACTATCTAGAATATTACTGTGGATGAAAGTCTGACTGCAGCAACAGGACTCAGTTCAGCCATCTTTTGTTGCTTAAGACTGACCACAATTTACTGCTTACTTCACAAGGAAAAGATATTTTACAGGTTGTTTCCCTTTTACTTAGAAGATGTTGAAAATGCCTACCTATTCAGTCTCTGATAGCAAGATTCTGTGTTAAAAGGCAGGCTGGACAGTCAAACGAAAATGACATTTTCATACCTTTTCCTGTTCCTATGTGTCGAGTCCTAGACTCCTCCAGGTGCAGAGAGAAACTCATGTACATCTAGCCTAGAGTATGATTCAGACTGCATGTACCTGCTTTCAACATTTGTCCCTGTGAAAAATCTGCTTTTTTCTTTTTACTGACAGTATCAGAAAGAACACTTTCTGAGACACACAGGAGGAAAGCAGCATTTTAGTGCCAGGGGGTTTGTTTTTGAAATATGGCAGCTCTCCAGAAGCTGCTTAAAGGTTTGGAATGGGGGCAATGGGACGGGCAGAGACGGATTACCAGCCAGGGGGCAGGTGAGCCACAACAAATGCGTCATGTATCAAATACAAACAGCTGTGGTGAGTGATGTATTATGTGACTACACTTTTAGTTCATTCTTTTTTTCACCATGTATTATAGTGTCTTCTGGATTTCAGACAAATTGAATGATATCTTTTCACTTCCTTAATTACACATCAGTTATAAGCACAGGATTAGAAACTGGCAGGTAATTTACCTTCCTTCCTCAGAATCAAACCAAATCTCTTTCCAGCCTCTTCTTAGCAAGACTTCAAGCTCACCAAAGACTCTTCTTTAGCAATCACAATCAATCAGATTTCAGCTTAGAGGTATGTGTGGAAGAATTCACAATATACAAAGCACTTCTAAGAGAAGACCACTTAACAAAAAAGTATACACATGAATAGTCTTGTTGACTTAAGTGTTTCACTGGATCAATGCTTAACATCAGTGTATTTTTGAATTCACACTTAAAAGTCCTTATTCTAATTTTTCACTTCAGTAGACAGTCTTCTAGCTTCAGGTAGGTTGCCTGTCAAGTTCTCATACAATTAGAGGATTAGTCTGAGAGGCTGCAAGGTCTATAGTAAAGTAGCAAGTATTCCCCTTTGATTGTGAAGGATGAAGACATGCATTTCAATGCTTTTCTTCATAACATACCTAGGTGAGGGTATTAACTATATTCAGGGCTATATGACTTTCCCTTCCTCCCTGTACTTGTGTGTTTAATCACGAGACAGGTTTCTCAGCCTAAATTTACCAAAAAATCCTTTGTTCACTTACAAGGTTATGATTTTTACAGACATTTTTCTGAAAAGATTAATTTAACTGAACATTTCTTAACTCACTCCAAATCTATCTAGAGCTAGAGCTCCTGGTCAAAGTTAACCTTCTCAAGCTCTGGAGACAGCTCAGCTAATTGCTTCTCTTTTTCTCAAAGTTTTATTAAACCATTCCTCACCCAACAATTATACTAGAACTTGAAACGCTGCAGCATGGAGATTTTATCTCTTAAAAAATTTGGATCACATCCTAAACCCTCTGGTATACAAATACTAAATGACGTCTTACAAGTTAAAGAAAAGCAGTTAATAATGAGCCGTCCTTACCACAAGTGTTGTTATTAATTCATCACAATTTCTAACATGAAATGCAGGCCCTAGGATCGTAAGTCAAATTAACTTGTGTTTCCTTCTTTTGTCTTTTTCAAAGTCAGTTACTATAGCCCATGACTATAAAGTTTTGTATGTGTTTGTTATCCCTTTGGACTAGGTCAAATAGCCACTGGCTCTCAGAAACTGACTTTTAAAACTACCATGTATAAAGAATTTTAAATTCTCTTTCTTTTCAAAGTGAAAACTGCTATTCTGTTCAGTATTTATGTTCAAATGGATTAGAGAAATAGAGTAGTTAGGATAACTTTTTAGATTTTTTTCATCCTTTATGCTTACCATGTTGGGACATTTGACTAAGATTAGTTTGTTCTACCAGGTGAATTCCAACAGATGAATACAGAATTTTTTGGCACGGGCATTTTATCTGCAAGGGTATAGCAAAATTCCTAGTGATTCAACTGTGTTGCAAAAGCCCAAATATAAATGGGTTTGGAAATGTTTCATTTCAGGTATATGTTGACAGAAGAGAACATGTGTGAATAATACCTAATTGCAATAGGGCAGCTGAAGAATTTTCAAAGTTTATTTTCTTTGTAATTAAAAAGACATGCTTGTTGCAATAAATATTTACTTTTACCAATTAACCCTAGCAACAGTCAGACTATTGAATTTCAGTGCTGGAATACCATTGGGAGGTCAGTGAATCCATTTTCCTGACCTAAGTCAGGATCAGCTACACCTAATTCATTCTGGTCATAAAAATTCCAAAGCTCCCCTGAAATCTCTTCCAATGGTTTAGAAAGTTTTTTACTCGTGCTGTTTTGGCCTCTCATGACTTCTCTAGAAGGGGCACAGAGAACAGACTACTTCATGCTTTTAGGTAGCCATTTGCACATTTCCATTCAGTTTTCTTTTCTTTAAGTATTCCCAGTTAGTACAATCTTTTTCTTTGCTCATTCACATTCTCTTTCCCTGGAAATTCTCTTATTATGTCCATATAATTCCTCAAAACTGTGTTTGCAACATGAAGCCTAGCTAGTAACAGTTGAGAGCAGCTGAGGAATCACGTCATGCAAGTTATGCATTTGTTTATTGAAACCAGTTTGCCCTTTGCCTTTTTAACAACAGCATAGTATTGACCCATATTAAGATTGTGACCTTCCATAACTCCCAGGTCTTTTCCAGAACTGTTGCAGAGCCATTCACTTTCCATCTTATGTTTGTGAAGTTGATTATTCCTGGCTAAATGCAGTACCTTGTATTTGCACCTCTGCTGTATTTTTCAAACTGTTTGTCCAAATCATTGAATTCAGTTTTAACTCTAAACATATCCTCAAACAAATTTGCAGTTTTTCCTGGGTTGAAGTCTTCTCTAAATTTAATCAAAACTATGTTTATTCCTTCTCAGTGCTGATTAGAAACACAGGATAACTGAAATCTCTCTCTTAAAAAAGCATATGATCGAACTCAAATAAAATCCCGGCAGTAAACAAGTGTAGCAAAGAAAATAAGAACTGCTGATATTTATGGAAAATTATATTTATACAAAATACACAGAACTGTATCAAGACATTTTGGCATCCAAAACTCATCTATCCTTGCCATTTTCCATATGCTTTTTTCACCTACGTCACTACCTCTTTTTTATACCATTTAGTACATTTGCAGCCTCCTTTCCCAGACAACAGTAACTGCAGCATCAAAGGCAATTCTTAGGTATAACTGCACCCTCTGGCTACCATTTTTGTGGTTGTAACTATGGACCTCACTCAGTGATTCCAAATAAATAAAAGGTAAATGTCTTTTCAGAGACCAAATCCAACTTGAACAGAATTAACAAAAATTTTGAACTGTCTGGGATTGTTATGCATTTATAAATAAAAACTGTTATTGAAACATAATATGCAACCTACTCGTTGTTTTCCAATAGGCATCACAATAGGTATAGATTTTTCAAAAATGGCCTAATTCTTTATGATTACACAAATGACATAATGAATCCTGAGAACAGAGGCAATTTGGTTCCAAATTTGATACTTCATTTGGTAGTCAATATATGCTCCATAGTGTTTTGACTCTGTCAAAGAAAGAAATATGACCAATGAACACAACTATTTTACAAATACATTACTAATGTGATGGAAACATACCTTCAGAATGAATGAATATTAATTATTCATTTACAGTTACACACCTTCTTTTCATGAAAGACAAAAGGAAAAAAATGGCAGAATTAGAAGTCATACAGAGATACCAAAACATACCTATGATCAGTGCTTTCTCTTAGTTGCATTTACACTGCATGGGGAAAAACATTAAATGTGTACATATACTGAATAACACTTTGATTTTAGATTAGCTTTTAATATATTTACTTTTCAGGAGTAGTTAATCTTTCAATTCTATTTTCAAAATCTAAAGATCACTGCATCTTTAGTGAGGAAAATAGACATGCAAACTAGATTGTCTTTAATGGTAATCATACCTCTTTTCTTTTGTTTTCTTTTTGGTCAACCCATCCGTTTTGATGAAAGTATTTTGAGGGAGTTCTTGATGGAAATGAAATCAGTGAATCATTGCAGCATAGCAATGGCTTGAGATGTACAGGACCTATAGACGGGAGTTTGCCTCAAATCTACAGTACAAATTTAAGGGTAAACTACAAAGAAGATGTCCCATTTGTCATAATGTGATATCCAGTCATTAACAGAGGCCCTGTCCTTTTGTCTGAAATAATGTCTTCCCATGTGAGCTCCATATACCTTCATTGCTACCTGTATGTGATGACGTGAAATGTTAATAAAGATACCTGTCTTGTTAATTTCATAATCCATTTTGATCTGTTTAAATCTGGATTAAAACATAGTATTAAAATTTTACTTTCTGCAACTTTGAGGGAACAGTGATATCAGTTCATGGAGAAAACAGTTACTACCAGATCAGCATTTAAAACCAAGCTGTTTGTAGCACAAAACAATTCAATAATGCTTTTCTTCTAAAAAATGAACAATAAAAAATATATTGTTCAAATAACCAAAGCCAAGGGTTCAAATAAGTCTTCAAGCTGTTGCCACAACCTATAGTCAAAAGGCTATATAGAAATTTTCAGCCCTTATGCATATTACTTCTCAAGAAAAATGTATTATTAAATATATGGACAGAAAACAACGTAGTCACAGGGCCACAGAAACTGACAGCTTTCTAATACTTTGTAGCTAAGTATTCTGTAGAACAATGCTGATATGAATATAAAATAATTTAAATTATTTCCTTCCGGCCTCCAAAGAATTCTAACTTTCTAAATAAAAACTGTTATCTAAATTTATTTCCATTCTTTAATTACAGTGATTTTAATAGAGATGATAAAATATTTATATGTAGCTGTATGCTGAATAACTTCCAAATTGTTAGTTCCAAAGCTGTATGTGTGAAAAGTGCATTCATATCAAACCTTTATTAAAGTTCACTCATAATAAGATTGTAAAAGCTTTATCAAAAATCAATAAGAAACCATTTTCTTTAGTGATAATGCACTAAACAAATACACACAAAAAAAAAAAGCTTCCATATTACATAAAAAAAAAAATTAAAATGCAGGACCCTTTCAGGAAGATTCACTGCCCAGATTCTCAACTGGGACATAGAGGGTATTTCCATTAGATGGTTTCAACAGCTGTGGACTCAGACATGTGCATTATGAGAAATATTTCTAGTCAAAAAGAAGGACTGTAGCCAAGTCAATTGATAAAAACAAATGGGGTGTCACTGACATTTTATAAAAATGCCTTTGAAAAAGCACTTAGAAATTAGTATCAATAATAACAGTACCTGCATCTTTCCTGCTATGCACAAGTACCCTCAGATATTAACCTGAGGCCAAATTAATGATTTTTCTGCATTATGAACCTGCTGGAAAACTTGCAGAACCACATTTTGGATATTCTAGCTGGTATCCCAAAAAAATAAAATAAAATATGGCGGTACCTGGTATGTTACAGTGCTCTGGAAGGTGCCTTTTCCTGCATATTCATTGGCCCTAGCACTTTGCTCTGACTTGGCAGGCTCCAAATATCCTGCCTACCCTCATGGAGACACCATTCAAATATAATGGTCAGAAATGCTAGACTCCTAGAAGGACCTTCACATCACTTCCTCAACAACAGAGAGCATTTCAAAGCAGCCTGCTCGCAGACTAAACTCAGGATATCTACAAGCAAAAATGTCCTGAAAACATACTCTACTGGAAGCTGCTACTCAGAAGAATTATTTTAATATCTTTTTGAGCCTGTGCAATCATAAGCATTATTTTCTGCAAAAGCATGAAAAGATTTAAACCCTGATTTGTATGTATGAAGGTGTTTAAATGGCAAGTTTAGTGTAAATTCTTACAGTCCATATATTTGTAACTTCTGTTAACTGGAGTACAACACTACAACTTTTCTGGAATACAACTACTATAAAGATGTTATTTCCTGCTCTTTTCTGACTGTAGAGAAACACTATCATAGTAATTAGGTCTTTGTTTTATCACGTCATCAAATAATGATCCTATCATTTTGTATTTCTGTTACTCATTTCCATATTGAAGTCAGTCAGTGATTTTTCCTCCTCCTTTTCTTTTATGTTAATTTTTCTTTATTTTTTGTTTTTTATAGTAGAATTCTAATACAGATTTGAAGTATAGTAGTTTCAGTGAAATTTATTAGTCTCTAAGTTTATTCAATTTACATATATAAAAATGTATAGTTGGGTGATAACTACAGCTCTGCTGGATGCTCATGCTGATTGCCATTCAGTTCACTTCAAACTTAGTAATTGATCTGCATTCTTTTGTAGGTAATTTATTCAACTAATATTGACAATAAACATAATTGGAATTTTTTTAAACAAAGTAATTTACAAATGTTCTTCTAGCAAGTACTACTTAATCAAAACTTTAAATATATTTAGAATTAATTCTCCATTCTAAAACATTTTCAGATTTTCCAAATGTCACAAGCATTTTCAAAATTAAAAACTCTGAAGTTTTGATTTAAACTGTGTTCCTTGAGAAATTACATTTGTATAAAATAAGAGGTTTAAATATAAGAAAAATGCTTCAGAATTACTTAACTGAAACACTGATTATTTGACTTGCTTTGGTAAATAATTTTTTTTACACTTTTAATTTCAGCTAGGGAGAACTCAAAATATCAAAAATTCTTTTACAAAAGGAAAATTGACTACTACTCAATTCAGTTTTTAATACTTATGGAAATTATTTTCCAAAATACTTATTTAAGAAAAAACATATACACAATACTTTTTCATACTTCATAGAAGTCTAGAATCTTAAAACAACTAGACTAAATTAGACATGAAAAATAGAAAATTCTGAATTTTAAATCAGTATTTAAAAAATTGTGAATGCCATCAAAATCACATGACTATCCTTGAGTAACATACATAGTGAAGGAATACGCTGGAATGTATTTCAGAACCAAATTCAGCCCTGGCTTCGTAGTCAATGTATCATTTAGTTGCCTGCATTTGCACCTCCGTTATTACTTGAGAAAACCTATAACCAGGTAAAGAGAAGTACAAAATGTGTCTCCAGACAGAAGCCACATTCTTGAAATGCATGCTATGAAAATATGTGTATCTTCAGACCATCTACTTTTTGTTTCTGTGACATGTGATTAAAAACCATTTTCTCTTATAGCTCCCTGAGTTCAGAATATCTTTGTCAGCTTTCTCCTGAATTGACAGAAGAATGAGTCAGAAGAAAAATCTAGCCTTTAGCTTTCATTCACTTTATTTTAAACTAAGACACCTTACCTACTATTCTCTTGATCTGACGTATTCACAGGGAACAGCACAAATAAGGCATATAGATAATACTAACTAAATATATAATGACCAAATAGGCAGAATTCTCACTATAACTAATGCGAACATCATCAGTGCTTGTGTGATGAGTATCTTTAGAGGCCAGGATCTGATTTTGTTAAGCAACATACAGAGTTAATGGCTGTTGTCTAAAAGACCAGTGTGAAGTTTGCCCAGTTGAAGTCTGCAGATATGTACTGTAAATGGGGAAAATTAAACCAAAACAGAAGTTGTGTGCCTGATTATCACTAGTTTACTAAACATTCTCTTTTCTCTAAATAGATTACAGAATCTATAAGCAAATAGGAAAATTCTGTGCTTGTTAAAGCTGCTGCAATATTTCTGACAGACACTGGTAGGTCTGAAATTTCAACTAGTTAAGATAAACTGGGAATTCAAGAAGTCACTGAGATAATGGTGCAATACATTCTATTTAGAAGCTGGTAAGTTTTCTGTAAATAAAAAAAAAACAACTTGCTTTTTTTCTTCTTTTTTTTTTTTCCCAACAGGATGATGATGCAAGGGAAAGTCAGTTTAGCTTTACAGCATATGGAATGGGCCCATGTCTGCAAGCAAAAGATGGAGTGACACAAAAGGGACCAAATAATCCTGTTCAAGCTGCACCAAAAAGCCCTGATGAGATGAGAAAGGTATTCATTGACCGGGCCAAGAAGATAGACACAATATCCAGAGCTTGTTTTCCATTAGCCTTTCTGATTTTCAATATTTTTTATTGGGTAATTTACAAAATCATCAGGCACGAGGACATTCACCAATAACAAGATTAATGTTTGCAGTATATACAGATCTGGTTGCCATGTTCAACAGGAGGTTTTCTGTTAGAAATGCATGTGCAAGGAGTGAGTGGGAGAGTTAAATGCTTCGGGGGGTGGGGAGAAAAGATCCTGCATGGCCTGCAATGCCCAGTCACAGTAGAATGAAAGAATGACACCCAGAGAAGATATATATACTATTGCAAACTTTGTGTCAAACTAAATACTAACTTTTTCATTGTAAATCACTCTACTGAAGCTTTTCTGCCAAGTATTTATACATACTGTTACATAGTGTTATAATTGTACAGTACTCTTTGATGTTCCTTATTTTTTTTTTTAAATTCTGGTGTATTTTTAATTTAAAAAATGGATCCAGAATACCCTAGGTAAATCCCACACTATCACAGAATAGATTAATGTTTATAACCTTGTTCCAATTTTACAAGATAAAGACAAATTACCGATTTAAGTTACAGTTTTGGGACTTTTTCTTTTCTTAAGGACAGTACCTGTGGTTTTGCAGTGAGCACATTTGACACATTTAAGTTATATCGTTTCTTCAATGTACTTCATGTTACTGTTCTTCTGGAAGGTGTATGTTGAAATAATCTCAGATAGCACAAGGTATCTACAGCCTAATAGTCTGCATACCACACAGGAAATATAATAAAGTTTGTAAAGTATTGATTCCTGCATAGGATTTTTTTTTCTTTTAACTGCCTACGCTTTGGCAATTTACATTTATAATATTTTTTAATCCTTTTTGGTTTTTTGAAGTTTTTTTTTTCTCAATTGGTAACATTCATAAAGCTTTGAAGATAGACAAGCTACATCAAAATTTTACAGTGCTTTGCTTTGATTCAATGCAAAGAGATCTTGGACCAAAACTGAAAACAAATAGTCAACTATTTTACTGAAACATTTGGAGGATGAGTACAGCTGTGTTTATGCACACTTCTCTCTTACATGTTACACAAATACACGAAGTTTAATATATTAATATATCGAGTTTTCTGTCTCATTCTTTAAGTATATTGATATGACCTAGGTACTGGTTAAAAAGCACCTCACAACTGCAAAAAACATGTAACTCTTTTAAAACATGAAAAATTATCTGGATGGTCTTTTACAGTTATTGTACCTCATGTTAGTAAATAGGAGAACAACTATTAAAAATCTTAGAGGGATTTTGCCTAGTTAGGATTAAATAAGTCATATTAGTTGCTTCTTTGAATTATAACTCAATAGATCACATTTATGGCATAGCTTGAAGGCAAGGGTGGTTACTTTTGCCAATCTTGTCTATTGAAAAACAAAACATGCTAAGATATGGAAATCTGACATTTAGAATTATTAGATACTTTGAGTCCAGTAGCTGAGGCTGTTTGTCATTGCAAAATATTTTTATTTTTAACATGTTTTAAGTTTTTGGTTTGTTGTTGCTCAGAATGTGTATACAAAAGCAAAATACAGCTGGAGGCAAACATCTGGTGCACTGCCAAAGGCATGGTGCATATGAAGTAACAGAAGCAATGTAACTCTGTACTGAGGATTATAACATAGCAACCTTGAGTTTGATTGCGCTTGTTGTTGTTTTCCTCCAAGGATTAGAGAGATTCAAAAATAGTAGCTCTCTGATTTTGTTCAGCTGTGTCAGAAAGAAGTGATATAATCCTCCTTTATTTTAAAACAGTATTATTTTTTTATAGTTTTGCATCATTTATGGTCTGAAATTGATTCACTTTAAACTATTATTGTTTACTGAGGCTGTGTCTTGCTTTTGTTGATTTCTTTATGTGCATGTTCCAAAAAATCTTATTCCCTTATGAAGGTGCTCATCTACATGAGAGGGTATAATGAACTTATGGCCGACATTTCAGTTGGGTTATATTCATCTCTCTCAAAGTTATCATTAACTGTGTATCGTATGAAAAGGGATGTTAGCTTGCTTGTGCTATCAGTGAAGTCAACAGTATTTTGTTTAAGGATTGTTTGAGGTACTGAATCCGTTAGCAACAAGGAAACATAAAAATTACATTATCTTTCAGACTCATCTCTCTTCCTTCCTTCTAAAATAGCTGACTTGTATTCATTAAAGTATTCTTAACTGAAGGGGTAAGTACATTAAGAAATGCTGGCTGGATCTGAATAACTCCTAGTTATTCTAGTTTGTAACACCTGAGTACCTGGTTCACATTGCATTTTTCCCAATTATTCATTAGGGTTTTGCTCTCGTACACGTAGTACCAATTTGTTTTGAAAACATTAACAAGTTAGAGTAATGCAGAGCTAAAAAAATTTATCTCTAATTTCTTTCTTCACACTTTAAAGCAGGAAAGGTCTATGCTCTCAAATAGAGAAATCAGACAGGAAATTTTGAAAGCGATAAAAGATAGTTTGGATTACAACACCGGCAAAATGTAATAGGGAGTCAGAAGGAATGCAAATTGTTAAGCAAGAAGGACAAGATCCTTCATTCATATATGGACCTATTTATTACCTCAGTGAGGGGGAATAAACCTTGTGCCACTTTCTCTTGGACTATAGTAACCTAAGGAAAATTTACATCATGCAGTGTATATGTAATAAAAAAAACATAGATCTACATTGTAATTCTTTTCTGACCTCCCTAATGGATTGCTACCTGTATGTTCTAATTAAAATAAGTGAGATTTGTAGATTTATTGACTGGACCTAGTGCCAGTTGTCTCTCAGGATGCATCTCTTCAGCCACGCACTGTGGGGAGAGAGAAATAGAGGGTCTGAGGGGTCTCAGACATGGCCACTGGAAGGTATATCCCTTTCTCTGTGTAATTATGTTTCTCTTTTATAGGCCTTACCCTGGGAAGTTGAGCATACTCTACTTCTATATTGAAGTATATAGGTATATATATACACACTTATATATACATATATATACACACCACTATATATATATATCTACACACACACAACTCCATATATATACTATATATGTATAGTATATATATATAAAGCTCAGTCTTCTAACAGGGTGTGTTGAAAACAAAGAGCATTAAATGTACTTACAACATCATTATGAAAACTACAGTGTTGCTGGAACTTTTTTTTATTTAGAAATCCATTAATAACAAAAGTATTTCAAACAGAGGGAAAAAGTAAAAAATGTTTCTATTATGATGTTTTGAAATGCACATAACATTTGGTATGTCATTTTGCTGCCCTCGGGTAAGTAAAGATTTTCTATTTTGGTGTAATGGAACCAAGATCTCTTCTGAACTGATGGGTTTGTTTGGTTTTTTACTGGAATCGTAACATTTGTCAAGGTAATAGAATCCTTTGCAGTCCACCAAATAATGTGTTTTTCAAAAGAAGGCAGAACTTAAAATGTAAATTTTGTTTAGATTATTCCTAAATTACTTAGTGTAACCACTCAGGTTTACCACTTAAGTGGTAAAGAGAGAAATGTCATTTGAGATTACAAGAAGCACAAATGCCTGCTGTTCACTACTGACTAGGGGAAAAGTCCAAAAATGCCAGCAGGAAATGCCAGCCCTCTGTACAAAGCTAGAATCAATAGCTACTGTCATCAGCTAAGGTTAGCGTGGGAGATTATTTTTTTGTAACCGTATAACAAAGTAGCAGGGAATAACATTAAGAAGATGCAAGAGTTGAATGTACTCTGGAGTATTTATCAAACTGCACTATTTATGCTACAGTCCTGTGAAAGAGACAGAAGAGAGGCAGAAAAATAATCATTGAAGCAATAATGCTTGAGACAGATGCTTTTCCTACATCTAAAAAAGACCCCATTCATTAGGCCAGAGTAGATAGCTACCTCACCTCACTATCACTGAACCTGGGCTCTGCAGAATACAGATCCTTAGCAAAGCCACACAAGAAGGCTTCTTGTAAGCACAACCCCTATGTGACAGGCTAATGCAGCCTTGCCCCAAGTCATTATTCATCATAGGTGCAGACTGTGCTGCTAAGGTTGTGTTTTTGTGGTCTCTGTAGACCAGTCCTATACTTCAAAAATAAAATACTGACACTAAAAGGTCATTGCAATACAATGAAAACAGAGGGAGAAACTGTAGGATCTGGAGGAGGTACTAAAGACCTGACACAGTCACCATAAAAGGGAAAGAAGGAAGCATGAAGCACCCTTACTACTTTTCCCTGTCCCCCAGTATCCTCTCCGTAGGTGCACTTGTTAAGGTAGAAGCAGTAGCTGCAGGAGGAAACAATCTATATCAACTGCTGCAAAGTATATATTCTCTTGGGACAGTAGTTTCTACCTGTGCAGGTAGAGATTTGAGTTCCACACCATCTGCTTCCTTAATGGAAAGAGAAGCAAAGCAGGAAGGTACAGTATGAGAAGCATGGGCTGTACATAGCATAACAGGGACCACAGGGAGAGGGCAAGCCTGAAGCAGTGCCTGGAACATCTCACATCACTGCCTTTTCATTCTACACTGAAGAGAGAGATGTGGTCATATCCAGGTCACCCCTCGTAAGGCCAGAAACTTCAGAAGCTTGAGAGAGGATAAGAAAGGTCCCTTAGAGGTGCAGTAGATATACTCAACGACCACAGTACCAAACGTCTGCTTAAATTCTGAATAAAGAATGCATTTTATTTTTAAAACTATATTCAAATATCATCAAATAGGCTTGCATAGTTAGAGGGCTTGCTTTTTTCTCTGTGGTGTTGATAAACTAGAGGAGGTTTGAAGAATAAAGGGAAGAAGGAATACTAGTGGTTTACTATTTAGAATTTAGCTATTTTAACACCAAAATAAAGCATATTCTACTTTTAAAGAGTTTTGACAACAAGCTCTATTATTTAAGCGGGTTAATGGAATTCAGGGAGAATGTAGGTTTTAATTATTTTTTCAGCTCAATCATATATTGGTTTTCTCTGAATTCTTTTTATTAGAGTTTGTTTCAAAACCTTTTTATAGGCTATTTTATAAAGAGTCATTTGTGATGTGAGAGATTATTCTGTTTACTCACTAGAAAGACATATTTAGGTGATTTAGATGTGCACTTTACATTTGAAGAGTATAGTATTGCTTCCGCTTTGTACTTTGTACTCTTACAGAACTGTGGGTTGATAATGTAGATAAAAACAAAATATGATAAGATGTACAAAACCTTATATTTTTAACAGTAGGGAAAGATAAAGTCTTCCTTAACCTTAAAAAAGTATTTTTTTTAGCAATAATTTTATATTAGATGGAAATTAATTTATTTATATAGTTCCCAGCCCAAGCTGAGGTGATTGGTTGCAAAAGATAGATATACTTTATGTGCGACTTCTGCTCTCATTGCAGCTATCATAGGAATTAAACTAATCCAAGAGAGCAGAATTTGGCCTTAAACTGTGAAATTGCTGAATGAGCTATTAATTCTTACAATGCCCATGTGAGGTAGTAAAATGACTTTATCCACATCTTACTGAATATGGTTATTTAGATGAGAACAATATCAGATCATTATCCACATCTTACTGAATATGAGGATTACTTACTGAAGATTTATCCACATCTTACTGAATATGGTTATTTAGATGAGAACAATATCAGATCAACAATATCAGACTTTTTTCCTTTTCAAGACAACTGAGAAGAAAAATATTAATCACAAGCCAAGCTACTTGTTAATAATAAAATGGGTGTTGTATTTTGGAGTGGTTATGGAAAAGATGCCTCCAGGCAACACACACCTACAGTAGTTATGGAAATGCTATCAGTTTCGAAGGCTTGTGGAAGCAGGTTAGATTGATAGAAGCAGTGGGTTTAGTGCCAGAAAAATGTTGGCGCATCCTGTGTTCTTGACATTCTTGAATATTACTGAACTTCTTCACTTTCATCTTTGTGAAATATGCAAGAAACATTTCTTATGTTTGCAATTTAATGTATGACAGATTGGTGTTAACAAATGAAATGGATTGAAGTAGCTACTGATGTTCCATGAATGTGTAATTGTGAGCTGTATAAAAAGAAATTGTGCCATAAGCTTTTGACCTAAAGGTTTAACATAATATACAGTATTTTGTGTGTTAGTGATCCCAGATTTTAAAAGGGTACAGCAAGAAAAAGAAAAAAATTAATATGATAGTGTATCAATAAATTGTCTGTGAGTTTTCAAAATATTCTCCTGTGAATTCTGTCTCATGGCAATTTCATCTCAAAGTACTTTCTTTTTGGTAAAACTTATAAATGTGTTGTGCATGGATTTGATTAAATACCTTTTTATTGTATTACAGTATCATAATTGCACTTAAACTGACATGCTCTGCAGACAGAAGTGTTAAAATGTGTGAAATTTATGGTGTCACCTATGTCATTGTAGATATTTTGTTCAAAAATAATAAACTTAACTTTTTTCAGAAACCATGCAATTACTTTTATGATATTTTAGGCAGTGGGTTTAAAGTCACGTGAGCGAATATCAACACCAGTGGAAAACAGGATTAAACCCTTAGCAGTAGTTAAGGTGCATTACCATTAAATATTTCAAGGGTGAAAACTTAAGAGAGAAGGAATAGAGTACTTTCAATTATTTTGTTATTCAGATTAAGCTTTAAAATATTTTAACTGAATTAATGAAATACACAAAGAGGTGTTTCCAAGGAACATGATAGAGGATGGCACGCACTGAATTAGGAGTTTGATCTTACAAGGCTTCCTTTGCAGTGAGTGAACAGAAAGAGGTCCCTCCAGAGGACAGGTAGAGGATGGTCTCCAGTTCTGAATAAAGCCCATTCTGAAAACTCAGGGAAATTTATCTTGATAAATGCCTACTGAGATAAGTACAGCCACTCAAAAATAGTCTTATTATCAAAAAGACAATGAATTTCACTTGCAGCAAAATAGCCTTATGGAAAGTTTATAGATCTGTGTGCTCTCCTAAGTACTCCTGATAGAAAAATGATTTTAAGAAAATTGAAGTTAGCAAATAAAAAGTCTTTCGAGAACAGTCTGGGTTCTGCTGATCTGATTACAGAAGTGTTAATATGCTTATAAAGAATGTATCATGGTCAGAACAGTCATCTCAGTAACAGCCACATGTCAATGTGATGCCATTTAGGTTAGAAATCTTTAGCGGCCTCAGTGCAGATGCCATATGACAAAAAACAACATCAGTTCACTCCTGTCCACTTGCTTTTCAAGTTGATGGGATATAAAGACAGGAACTTTGCCATACCTGCAAATGAAGTATTTCCATTATCCACTGCTAATAATTCAGTTCAGCAATGTATGGCTTGGAGGTTGATGAAATGGAAATTTCTCAAAAGAACAGCCAAATGTAACTAGCACACCAGTGGGGTCTGAGCAGAAATCCTGAGTGTGCCCTCCTAGAGCCAACAGAACTGCATGATCAGACCCCTGCTACTTATGACAGCTGTTGCTCCAGCAGGTCTATACCATTACCTCTTCCCAAGACCAAAGTATAAGTGGTGCCTCTGGCCCTGTTCAGATCTGTTCACAAGCAACAATGTTATGAAACTACTGTAGTAGCAAATGTTTTCATGCTGAGGTGCACAGTTTCCAGAGCATGAAAATATTCTGCAAGTGCAACAGGCAATTAAACAAGAAAGGAACAACCAGGTAATGTGACCTGTGAGTCACAGAAAAAAGAAGTAACAGATCTTAGTGAAGTCACTATGTGACTGTATTGCATAAACTGTGTATCCCTTTCAACACAGAATTCTGGAAATACAGATACAAAATATCATCTTTTCATGTCTGCATATATAGCTACCTAATTATATTAAAAATGAAAAAAGATTCAATTCCATGTGGTCCTTGCAATTGATTTTATTTCTAGTATCCTTCCCTCTACACACTAGCAGGAGCTGAGAACATTTTTTTCTGAATAAGACACAAGCATGTGACTTTAAAAACCCAGATGACAATCCACCAAAGTCACAGCATTACAAGGAAAATTTCATTTTGGAAATAAAGGAATCTTTTTCAAAATTTGAATAATATACTCCTAAACCTTTAATAAATATATATATTATATAGATAATATTTTGTCATTGACAAAAATCAGATATTTCAACATTCTTTTCACAGACTCACAAAATCACAGAATGGTTGAGGTTGGAAAGGACCTNTTTTAATATCTCCAAGGATGGAGACTCCACAGCCTCTGTGGGCAACCTGTGTCAGTGCTTAATCACCCTCAAGCTAAAGAAGTGTTTCTTGATATTCAGAGGGAACCTCCTGTGTTTTGGTTTGTGCCCATTGCCTCTTGTCACTGTTCACCACTGAAAAGATCCTCCCCCCTCCCAAAATCGACACAGTATTCCAGGTGGGGGGAGGGGTAGGATCACCTCACTCCCTCTGATCACAACACTTAATGCAGCCAAGGATACCATCAAGTCTTGCTTGTTGCAAGGGTACACTGCTGGCTCATGTTCAGCCTGGTGCCCACAGGACCCTCAGGTCCTTTTCTGCACACCTGCTTTCCAGGTGGTCATCCCCCAGCATATACAGGTGCACAGCATTACTGTTTCCCAGGTGCAGGACTTTACACTTCCCCTCACAATACTGGAAAAACTGTTCTTGTAACCTTTCTTTAAGTAATCTGCATTTAAAACCTCTACTGAGGTGATGAGCTTAGCCTGAAATCCACTTATGTCATGTTTTAATATCTCTCTTAACAAGTCAAATAGCACACCTGACCTGCCTTGAAAACCAGCCTGTTACTTTGGATATGTTGAGTTATTCTTATTAGGCACATTCAGTGGATACAGATGACATTCAAACAACTGTTTTAAAAGCACAGTACTGCTTCTTGTTTACCATTGCATGGAGTAAATGCCATGTAGGTATATTAGATCAGAATAAGCTCACACATCATTAATATTTGGCTGAATTTAGAGTAAGACGATGTTGGAAATTCTTACAAATTCGATTATACTTGATTGCATTATATACGAAAATGTTTTCCCTCCTCATCCATTTCTCGTTTCACTGTTGCAAGAGAGTCACTTTTCAGGAAAGTACAAATTACACCACGAGGTGGCTCCCTTTCACACGAATTGAGGGATGCAGTGGAGCTTTGCATTTAGTTCAAGGAGATGAACTTCAGCAAAATACATTCCTCATGCAGAAACTCCACTCACTGACATTCATTATTAAGAAGGAAAATTCTAAAGCATAAGCGCTGTTCAAGATACAAATCACACTTAATTCTGAAAGTAGTGCAAATGTTTTGAGGTGATCCAGTCTTAGAAACAAAAATAGCTGAGATGTTAATTAAGAACAAAATCCAAGGGCTTATGTCTAAATAGGCACACAAAAGTGCAAACGTTTGTGTACCTGAATATTTTATTAAATAAAAATGACATTTTAAAACAGAAACCAAGAATTTACTTTTTTTAAGTATTTGTTGATTGTCAAATACTTGTTGCTACAGATATGATTTTGTCCACCAGAAAATGAATGGCTAACCAATTTTTAAAGCAGTCTTTACAAAATTAAAGAGGAAATCAATAATTTAGACTCTGCTCCCAAATCTGCTAAAGTTAGGTGGTCTTTGAAGTAAATTCCTCACATTAAGAATGCCTTCAGAACACAGGTACAAATACATCAGTTATTAGCTATGTACAACAGCTGTTCCACTAATTAACAACATGCATGCTGTTATGCTGTAATAAATGCAAAGAAGGAAGCACATATAGCTTTCCCTGAGGGATATATAACCATATTATCTCATATCTAAGATGAGGTGAGCACAAACACTTCAGCAATGTAAACAATGTAAATCTGTAACTCAGTCTGCTTTGTGATAGCTTGTTCCCACCACCCTCTCGCTTTCTTATCAGACTCCTCTCCTTTACACATTCACTGAACGTGTAAACAGCTGTAAGAACACCTCGAACTTTGATCTGAAATAATACTAAGAATGGTATTATAGATAGATACTACAGAATTGTTGCAGACCAGAATAGATACTACAGTGTACCACTAACATCCATTTACTGTTTATCCCTAATTTTTCAAGGCAGTACAAGAGAGTATATTTTTTCATGATTTAGAAGCTAATTAAATGAGATCATAATGAAGTCTATTAATTTTGAGCCTAATACTAGTTAATAAACTGTCTGCCAAAAGTTAAAGAATGATATATTTAAGGTTCATAGTAATAATCACAACTTCAAAATCAATGAGTATTGTGTTTATTGCACTCTATTTTCCCTAGGCTTTGCAGGCTCTTCTGAATGATAATTCAACTGAATTACTTTGACATAACAACAGCTTTATATTAAACTGTGTTGTCAATAAAAGAAGCTCAGTAAAAATAAACCAGGAAGAGCATATCTCAGTTCAACAGGAAAATTTTCCATTTTATACAAATGTGGTCAGACATAATACAGAAACAATTTTATACTACACACAGTTTTGAGAAAATAAATTTAAAAGCACTTTAAAAAATGTCCTGTCGCCTTCTCAGTAGCCTCTTGGCTCTATCATACATAGGGGAAGCTTCTAGCAGCTTCTCACAGAGGTTGCCCCTGTAGACCCCTGCTGTGAAAACCTCACCACACAAACCCAATACATCCTGGCAAAAGTTCAAGCTCAGTTTTCAGTATTAGCATGTCCAAGTTGCCTGAAGTCTTCTATACTCACCTTCTTTCACTACACATTTTCAAAGTATCAAATCTATGTCAATGGCAGCCTTGGCTGC
>VZRW01010915.1:0-13685 GCA_013398125.1 Aegotheles bennettii | reverse complement strand
GGACCTTGCCCTTGTTGCCCTTCAGGTGGTTTGCACGTGCCCTCCTCTCCAGCCTGCCCAGGACCCTCTGGGTGACATCCCTTCCCACCAGTGTCAACCACACCACCCAGCTTGGTGTCATCAGCAAAATTGCTGAAGGGGCTCCTCTCAAGGCTCTCTTGCCCCTCTTGAGCATCTCAGCTGACATCCCAACCCCAGCAAGCTCCCCTGAAGCCCACAGAGCCCATCCTCACCTCAGCAGCAGGCTCCTTGTGTCGCTCTCCTCGTTGCCAGCCGCTGGCAGGAGCTTGCAGGTGAGGGTGAGGGACATCTCCATTTTGCTGAGCTGGGAGAGCAGCTGCTCGGCACTGCTGTCCTCTGGGCTGGGAACATTCTCCCCTGTGAGGCAGAGAGAGCCTCAGTAGCCACTTGGGGCTCAGGAGAGCCAGATTCCCCATGCCCAAAGCAATCAGCTGGAGCTTCATGCAAGGAAGACATCCTGATGTCCACCCTCCTCCTGCTGGGGTGGGTGGGTGGTGGACCCCAGAGCTCTACCTACCAACAAGGGACTGGACCGTTGGAAGCTCATCAAGATCTTCCAGCAGCTCATGCAGGGGGTCTCCATGGAGCGGCGCGATGGAGTCCTGGTGCTCGAGGAGGAGCTGGATGGTGCAAGGGAGGAGGAGTCAGTGGCAGAGGGACACGCAAAGAACCAAGGAGTGTTGGCCAGTTGGGAGCAATGCAATGCCCTTGGCACCCAAGGAGGGACTGCAGGTTTGTGAGGGTCAGGGAAGGACAAGCAGTGGAGAACCTGCACAGTCTGGGTTATTGGGTTGTTTAAAATAGAAAAGAAAAAAGGCAGGAGGAGCTGTGCTGGGGGTGGGACATGGAGAAGCAGAAAGCCCAGGAGGTAGGAGCAGAAGAACTGGAGCCTGCTGGTTTGCAGGTGAGCTTTATGCCCTGACCTTGTGTGTGTTGATGAGCTCTCCCACTGTGATGTAGATGACCGGTTTGGCCACCGCCACCATCTCCGAGTACTCGTCCATGTTAAACCTCTCTTCTGGCTCAGGGACGCAGCAGGCAGCAGAAATGAACCTCCTGCAGAGAAGGACCTCTTCGGTCAGCCCCAAGATCCCTGCCAACAGCTCGTAGCCACCCTCCTACTCACATGCCACCCTGGTGCCCACCTGAACTTGTTGTGGGTGTCCTCCAGGTACTGGTTCACCCCGCAGAGATGTGCATTGTCCCCATCGAAGGCCTTGTGGGCAGCTGCGTGCTGCAGGACCTTGGCGATGGAGCCCAGGCTGCGGCGCTGGTCGGGATGCAGGGTCACCCCAGCAGAGATGTCCACAACATCAAAGCCATCGGGGGCGACCACCGCTGGGTTCATGAAGCGGTAGTAGAGCAGGTTACCCACGACCTAGGACACGAGAGGCTGGATGTTGGGGAGCACATGAGCTGGTGCCTAAGGAGGTGGTAGCTCAGCAGGGAAGGATGTTTCATCCTTGCTCTGCCTGGTAGGACGCTCCCAAAGGAGACAGCAGCACAGAGAAGAGCTCACTGTTGGCCACCACCTTGGTGGCTCAAGGAAAATGTTGACTTGAAGGTGTTTTTAAGTCAAGAGGACTTGGCCTTCTGTGGAGTAATACTGGTCCTTCACGTGCACAATGGTTGATCCCTCCCATCCCCATGGTACCTTGTCAACCTCCTCCTCTGAAGCCCTAGGGAATTTCTCAGCCAAGGATGTCCTCAGGATTTTGGCCACATAGCGCATCCCGTAGCTGAGGAGAGGGCAGGGAGAGGTTTGTCAGCACGTGGGGCAGCACCAGGCTTGGTCATCCTGCACCATCTCTACAAGCCATCACCCAGGAAGCAGCAAGCCCCCAGCCTTGGGGCGATAGAGGAGCCCATAGGAGGGACTGGTGGCTACAGCATCCCTCAAGCTCCCTCCCCTACCCTGCTGCCAGCCCAGACATCCCAGGAGGAAGCCTTCATCCTCCGAGATGACCACAAATCTCAGCATCTTCCTTGCAGACACTGTAAGACCAGTAGGAAAGCGCTCAGAAATGGAGTGGCAAGAACCCCCAACCCACCAGGGCGTTGTTGGAGGAGCTGAAGCAGCATCGCCCACCAATATTTGGATTTCCCCTTGCTGACAGTGCAGTAACTCAGTCCTGCAGCAGCCAAGGGGCCAGGAAGGCCCCAAGCACCCAACCTCCCCTTCTGAGGCCTTGCTGAAGCCACCTCCAAGCCAACAGCACCACAGGGATGCACACAAAGCCCATCGAGATACATACGGGATCTTGTCTACAGAAGAGGTGATGGCAGAGACGAACTTGTCCGTCATGGCAAGGAGACTGCGGACAGAAATATCCAACCGCCTTTGGACCTCAGGGTGGCTGAGAGCCTGCTCAGGGCTGACCTCGTACGGGAGCTTGCTGCAGATGGAAGACAAGGTCCCCATCACCATCCCAACGCCCATCACCTTGTGGTTGGACTAAGCCCCCTTTGCCCAGGACCTGACCTTTTCTGCCCGCTCTGTGACTCAGTCTGGTTGATCCACGCCTTGTAGATGTCCACGGGGTTGGTGCGGATGCTGAGGGTCTTGTCCTGCAGGACCTCCTGCACCGGGCCACCCAGGATCTGCCGCAGGGCGTTCTGCCCGCGCGCGTTGCGGTAGAAGCTGACCACCATCCGGATCACCGTGGCGTTCCCCGTCAGGATGTCGTGGATGTGGTCCACCTTGGACCTGGGGAGAGAGATGGGATGGATGGGATGAAGGGGATGGACCAATGTGTTTGTTCTCCAATGCAGCAGCCAGAGGAGATAACTGCATCCCAACTGATGGCCCTGGTCCAGCCTGTCTCCAGATCTGACCCCAAACTGGTCAGAGCCACCCACCTGATCTCCTCTTGCAGTGCTGCTTTGAAGAGCTGGAGCAGCAGGTAAGCCTCCCGCGGGTTGGACGCGTAGTTGTAAAGAGTAAAGATCACTGACTCCATGAACTTGGTGGACTTATTCTGAGGCATCTGGAAGATCAGCCTGGCCAAGTACACGGGCTGGGTCTGCAGGGATGAGGAAGACCAAGCTAACATCAAGTGTCCTGGTGTGATGGGAGGCCAGGGCCCTCACACTGCTCCCCCAGCTGTGGTGGACACAGCAGAGCCCCACCAGCCCAACCTGCAGCAGGTAGAAGAGATGTTGGTAGGCCTCCAGCTTCTGCCGCTTCTCCTTGCTGAGTGACTTGAGCCCCTTCTGCTTGTCTATGGACATCATCTCTGAGAGCTGCTCCTTGTTCTTCTTGGTCAGCTTCTTGCAGTGGGAGACCACCTCCTGGAGCAAGGAGAGAGAAGCGTTGGTGATTGCCAGCAAGTTCTAGCGTTCAGCCCAGCTTCTGGGGAAAGGGAGTCGGAGCCACCTCAGTGCTCCCCAACCCCTTCAACTGCTTCAGAAGCAAAGCAGAGAGGAGTTCAAGCTGTGATGCCAAGGAGGTGAGAACCAGCTCTGCGCTGGCTGAACGGGCTTGGGCCCTGTGGCAGAGCCAGGAGGTGGCTGAGGTCCTCCCCCAGGTGCCACGCTCCTCACCTGCAGCGTGATCCTGTTCTTGACCAGCAGCCCAATCTTGATGTCCATGAGGTCCAGGTCGCTCTCCAGCTGCCGGTTGGCACGGATCCTCTTCACCACCTCCTCCTGCAGCCGCAGCACCTCTGACTCTTCCCAGAAGTCATGCTGGCTCTGCTCCAGCAGGTGGACAAAGCGCCGGACGATGCCGAGTGGTGGGCTCCTTGCATGGACTGCAGCAAAGGCCCAGCACCACCATCAACTCTCATGGAGAAGACTGAGCAGTCACCACCATCAACTCTCATGGGGAAGACTGAGCGGTCACCCCCACCGTGGACACTCGGACCCCCACATCTCACCAGGACACCCCATCCTCCTCCCCAAAAAAGCATCTTCTTGCAGCACCAGGACACAGGAGAGCAGAGGGGCAGCAAGAGTAGCCCCAGGGTGGCTCTACCCGATGCCCAGGGGCCACCAAGTCTTTGTGCTTGCCATGAGGACACTGGTGGCCAGCCTGTCACCTCCTCCCCACCGTGCAGGGCCAACAGGGAGGAGGTGGAGCCCCCTTCCCCCTTAATTGCAGCCAGGTGGGAGCAGAGGAGCAGAGACTCACCCAGGGTCCTGTAATCCCCACGGGCTTTGTTCGCACGCACAAACGCCTGGATTTTAATTACAGCTTTAATCTGCCAAGACAAACGAGAGGGTGGGGGATGTCTGCCCACAGCATCCCTCCAACACGTGGAGAGGAGAAGAGCTGGATGGGCCAGGACCTGATCCCACAGCCGGGAACCTGCTGCTGCCCGAACAAGGTCTGCACCAGCCAGGAGGGATCCCAGGATTTCCCCTCCTTTCCCACCCTGCAGCACCTCCCGAGGCACAGCTTCACTTCCCGAAGCAAACACATCCCTTTCCCCCAAAGTTTCCATCTCCTTTAATGGACATCTTGAAGTCCTTGCTGGTTTTTGATGGAACTGCCCTGTTTTTTCCTGTCCTCTTGCTTTACAGAGCTTGAGTTTGGCTTCCAGACCCACCAGGAACCTTCCCCTTCCCATCCATCCCCGTGCAAGGGTGCACCCCAAGATCCAGCTGCAGGCTCAGGATTGTCCCACTCCACCCCCACATCTCTCCCAGGAGCTGTTCTGCTCCCCCATCTCACCACTCACGTTTTGCCTGAAGTAGCGCAGCCGCTCCCGGTACTTCCTCTGAGCCTGCCACATCCTCACACCCGCTTGGATCTGGGAGGGATGGTCAAGCAGTTGGGCACTGGACGGACTCACTTGGCCAAAGCAAATGGGTGGAAAAAATCCCAGCATGGTAGGGGCTGGAAGGGACCTCTGGAGATCACCCAGTCCAACCCCCCTGCTCAAGCAGGGTCACCCAGGGCAGGTGGCACAGGGTCACGTCCAGGCAGGGTTTGAATGTCCCCAGAGAAGGAGACCCCACCCCTCTCTGGGCAGCCGGGCCCAGGGCTCAGGCACCCTCAAGGGTGCCCCATGCTCTCCCCGTGCCCTCCCTTGCTGCCCAACCATGCCCTGGTCCAGCTGAAATATCCCAGTGATGCCCAACACAGGAGCAAAGGGGGGAGGAGAACTCTTCCAAACCTTTATTGCAGCATCTGTGTGGCCTCGCAGGTAGTGCAGCCTCTCCAGGTAAGCTCTGCGTTGCTGGTACCCTCTCCAACAAGCCTGGCCATGAGAAAAGACAACCAACTCCTGAGACCTGCACAAAGCCGGGTGGTTCCTCAGAGAGCACACAAGGAGACAACGCGGTGTGGGAAGAGAGGAAATCAGCACCCAAAGTGGCTACTGGGAGAAAAACGAGCCCAGTGCCACCTTCTGCAGGACCTCGGATGAGTCCTGGCTGAGTGGGAAGCACTGGTGGACCCACTGGAGGATGCTGCAAGCACCTGCCCGTGGCTCGCACCCTCCCTGCACGGAGGTGGGATGGATTCTGGCTGTCACCTGGATCCTGATGGCAGCTGGCTGCTGCTCCTGCAGGACGTGCCGTCGTGCCACCAGCTCCCGGCGGACGAGGAAGCCCCGCAGCAGAGCCTGCAGCCTCACCACAAAGGGGACATTGGACTCCCAGAGGCGCTCCCGGTCATGCGCCGCGGTCACTCGGGTGACAACCGACTGCGGAGACACAACACCCCGGTTCAGCCCCAGCACCACCACCACCAGCACCCCACGCATCCCATATCCCCCCCAGACCTGGATCTCCTCCCGGCTCAGGTGGGTGGTGTTGAGGCCACCATCACGTGGGCACTGCCAGCTGCCCTTGAAGCTCTGCAGGCTCAGGTAGTACTGGGCACCATCTGCCAACCTGTGCTGGACCCAGCACGGCTTCGCGCTCCCTGCACACCGAGAGGGAGAGGTGCTGCTGGGGGTGCTGCCCCCCCCCAACCCAGGGCTCCTGGGTGGGTGGATGAGGGGGGTACAGGATGGACATTTTTGCAGCCCCCAAGTGTTTTTACCTGCTTGTCTCTTGGTGGCCATCAGAGCCTCCAGCTGCTCCTGGTACGCCGCAGCGCAGGCGCTCACCACGCCGCACAGGGCCACGGCGGGGTTGCGCAGCACCCGCAGGGTCTGCTCTGCCTTCCCCTCCCTGATGGCCTGGTTGATGGCAGCGATGCCCAGAGCCACTGCAGGAGCAGGGGGGGGTTCATGTGAGCCCCTCCTCATCTCCCCATCCAGCAGGGTTAGTGCCCACAGCATGGAGAACACTCACTGTTTCTGGCTGCCACCGTGTCCTGGTTGGCCCTGCAGACCCCTTCCTGGATCTCTTCCCACCAAAGCACAGCTCCATCGTCCTCTGTGGCCTGGGGGACAGGAAGAGATGGATGATGGAGGAGGGGGATAATGGGAGGGGGAGATAGATATGGTGAGAGCCTGGCCCAGGGTGCCCAGAGAAGCTGTGGCTGCCCCTCCCTGGCAGTGTTGAAGGCCAGGTTGGAAGGGGCTTGGAGCACCCTGGTGTGGTGGGAGGCGTCCCTGCCCATGGCAGGGGGTGGCACTGGGTGGGCTTTAAGGTCTCTTCCCACCCAAACCAGTCTGGGATTCGATGCCCTGGGTGAGTTTTGAGGTCCTTTCCCACCCAAACCACTCGATGGTGGGGAAGATGGAGTCCAACGAGCTGGGCAGCCCCTTGAGAGCTTCAGGCTTGTTGGTCTCACACTACATCACCCTTGAGCACCTTCTGTTTTGCAGGGTGCCATGCTGCCGGGGTTACATGGCCAAGGAGGGGTTTTACATGGCCAAGGAGATGCCACCCAACCTGTGCTTTCAGCCTCCGTGCCCGGGCCAGGACGTCGTGGTAGCGCAGAGCGGTGGGGAGGGCAATGTCGGGCAGGGCAGCTGCAGGCAGCAGCAGTGCTGCCAGAGTCTTCTCATGGTCCATCTGCAGCAGCGCCTCGTTGATCAACCGGACAGCGAGGACACCTGCACAGGAGGGGAGGGACACATGCTTCAGCCCCCACCATGTTCCAGGAGTCCAGTGGATAGTGTGAGGTTCTCCAGTGTCTCATTAAGGCTGGGCTCCCAGTACAACTCCCCTCCTGGGAAGTTGGCAGAACTCCCTGCTCGTGTTCAAGGCCAGGTTGGATGGGGCTTGGAGCAGCCTGGTCTGGTGGAAGGTGTCCCTGCCCATGGCACTGGATGAGCTTTGAGGTCCCTTCCCACCCAAACCAGTCCATGATTCTGGGACCCACGGGCAGGACTCACGGTCATTTTCATCTTGTACTGATGAATTGGTGCTGTTCACACTGTCCTGAATGTCATTCCAGCTCAGGAACTCAGCTCCTGCTTCCCTAGATTGGGCTTTCAGCTGCAGTAAATCCTCAAAATACCTGCAGGGGGACACAGGGCAGTGGCCCCGTGCATTTGGAGCAGGAACAGCACCAGCTGCCTTGCCTTGAGACAGGGAAAAGGCAAAGCACAGGGTGGGGAGGCTGCTGAAACAAGCCCTGACCACCCCCTCCCAAGGGATTGTGCCACCCCAGCCACCAGGACCATGTCCTTACCGCTGCGCATTGGCCTCCTCGACCCCCGTGAGGCCCAGGGCAGGGCTGACCAGGCTGGTCCAGAGCCCGTTGGGGTCCCCAGCATCCAAAGCTTGGTTAACCAGTGCCACGGCTGACAGCATCTCCACGGCCACAAACAGCTCCTCCTGCACCAGCTCGCCCTGTGTGGGGCAGGCAAAGACACTGACACCCCACACCCCATCCTCCAGCCCCCCCAGGCACAGGGGGAGCACCCCCCATCCTAACAGAGGCACCGATGGGACCCAGAGTGTGTCACAGAATCCCAGAATCCCAGGGGTTGGAAGGGACCTCGAAAGCTCACCCAGTCCAACCCCCCTGCCAGAGCAGGGTCACCTAGAGTCCATCACACAGGAACGCATCCAGGAGGGGTTTGGATGTCTCCAGCCAAGGAGACTCCACAGCCTCTCTGGGCAGCCTGGTCCAGTGCTCTGGCACTCTCACAGGAAAGAAGTTCTTCCTGAGATTCCCATGGAACCTCCTGTGCTCCAGTTTGCATCCATTGCCCCTTGTCCTATCATTGGTCAGCACTGTAAAAAGCTTGGCTCCATCATCCTGACCCTCACCCTTTACAGATTTGTAACCATGGATGAGGTCCCCCCTCAGTCTCCTTTTCTCCAAGCTAAAGAGCCCCAGCTCCCTCAGCCTTTCCTCACAAGGGAGATGTTCCACTCCCTTCATCATCTCTGTGGCTCTGTGCTGGACTCTCCCAAGCAGTTCCCTGTCCTTCTTGACCTGTGGGGCCCAGAACTGGACACAGGACTCCAGATGTGGCCTCACCAAGGCAGAACAGAGGGGCAGGAGAACCTCTCTTGACCTACTGACCACCCCCTTTCTAATGCACCCCAGGATGCCATTGGCCTTCTTGGCCACCAGGGCACATTGCTGGCTCATGGTCACCTCCTGCCCACCAGGAGTGCTGGGGAAGGTCTCACCCGTGGGTGCTGGCATTGCAGCAGGCCCAGCTGGCGCTGGTACAGGGGGGCAGCAGGGGGGTGCACGGGGGGCAGCTGTGCCGCAGGGTCCAGCAGTGTTTCCAGCGTGTCGGCCGGCACCCCCCGGCGCACGGCGGCGTTGATCCGGCTGACGGCTCGCAGCACTGCGGGACAGACCGGGCTGGCTGGGCACGGGAGGTGGCACCTCCCCCTGGGGCACCTGGACATGCAGGTGGCAAGGCCACCAAGCTCCAGGGAATGCTGGTGTCCACCCCAGCCACTCACTGGCTCGCTCCTCCTCGCCCTTCCTGTTCGCCATGAGGATCCCTGCCTCCACCTCCTCCTGCTCCAGCAGGTCCACGTAGCCCAGCTCCTGCAGCAGGCAGAGAGAGGACCTTCTGCTCTCACACAAGGTCCTGCTTGCACTGGTGGAGCAGCCACGCTCAGACCCCTTGCAGACCCACAGAGCAACCCCCTGCCCCAGAGGGAGACCCCCCCTGTCCTTCTGGGGTGCCACCAGACCATGGGCACCCCACGCCCACAGGTTCCTGCCAGCCCCTACCAGCGCCTTCTGCTCCCTGTCCATGCTGAGCTGCTCCAAGTAGCCCTCGAGGTTGTCCCTCTGGAGGCAGCGCAGGGCCAGGGCAGGGTCCTGCAGTGCCTGGTACAGTGCCAGCACGTCCTGTCTCTCCACGGCATCGTCCACCTCCTCCAGAGCTGCGTGCACTAAGGGGAGAGACCAGTTGCCCCCCAGGTCAGCATCAGTTGAAGCCTGGAAACCAGCGATTTTAACTTCTCCTTGGAAATGTGCACCCAGCTGCGTGCCTGAGCAGGCAACCCCTCTCTGCTAATCCCACCACCCCAGGCAGGCTCTCTCCTGCAGCACCACGGTCCCACCAACAAGCTCTGAAGACCCCCCCAGGAGGGAAGCCCCCACTTTGCTCACCATTCACCCTGTTGATGTTCCTCTGGATTTCAGTCTGGGTCAGACACCGGTCGTAGATGTCCTCTCCTTCGGGGATCACCTGCAGGTACTGAAGAAGGACACCCCACCAGTGTGCCCAGTGCACCCCAGTGACACGCAGAAGGGGTCTCCTGCAGATGCTGGGGCTTGTTTCCCAAACCTGGGGTCAACCAACCCCCAAAGAGGAATTGCTTCCCCACCACTCTCCCCCATCTTCTGGGGTTATTGAGCCTGGAGGAGGCTGAGAGGAGACCTCATTGCCCTCTACAACTCCCTAAAAGGAGGTTGTAGTGAGGCTGGTGTTGGTCTCTTCTCCCCAGTTGCTGATGACAGGACGAGAGGAAATGGCCTCAAGTTCCATCAGGGGAAGTTTAGGTTGGAGATTAGGAAGAAGTTCTTTACTGGGAGGGTGGTTGGGCACTGGAATGGGCTGCCCAGGGAGGTGGTGGAGTCATCATCCCTGGGGGTGTTCAAAAAACGGGTTGCTGAGGCACTTGAGGCCATGGTCTGATGGTCAGGAATATGATGGGATAAAGGTTGGACTTGATGACCCTGGAGGTCCCTTCCAACCAGAATGATTCTATGATTCTATGACCAGCACAAGGACACCCAGGCTGTTTAACCCCCCAGGCATGGGGACAGTCTTTGACCAAGGGTAGAAGCAGCGCCCACCAGCACATCAGCAAAGGGGCTGCCCCTCTCCAGCCCCTCTGGGACACCCCCCCATGTCCTCCTCACCCTGTTCCTGGCATTGCTGCTCTTCTCCATCTTCGCCTGGTAGAGCACCTCCTGGTAGGCGCCCGCCAGCACCTCCCGCAGGTCGAGAAGCATCGCGTTGGGGTTGCGGAGGGCCACCATGGTCTGCGCCGCCACCCCCAGGTCCACTGCCTGGTTGATGGCCAACACTGCAGCGTGGACTGGAGGCCAAGCAGGGAGGAGGTAGGTGAGACAGGGCTGGGATGGACCACCCGACACATCCCTGTGCATGGTGGGACATGGGACCACCCGACACATCCCTGTGCATGGTGGGACAACCACGCCATGTGCAATGGTGGGGACCCTCCCTTCTCAAAGAGGGAGCTGCAGGCTCCAGCGCCTGGAAAGTCTCAGTGCCTCTACAGCAACCCCAGCTCAGGCAAAACCCCAGGGGCTGCTGGAGGAGAGCATCTCCCAGGGCATTGAATCCCAGACTGGTTTGGGTTGGAAGAGACCTTAAAGCCCACCCAGTGCCACCCCCTGCCATGGGCAGGAACACCTCCCACCACACCAGGCTGCTCCAAGCCCCAGCCAACCTGGCCTTGAAGACCCCCAGAATCACAGAATCATTGAATCATGGCATGGGTTGGGTGGGAAGGGACCTTTCAAGGTCACATCCAGTGCCACCCCCCCCTTCAACCACAGCAGGCTGCTCCAAGCCCCATCCAACCTGGCCTTGGACACTGCCAGGGAGGGGCAGCCACAGCTTCTCTGGGCACCCTGGGCCAGGCTCTCCCCACCCTCCCACCAAAGAATTTCTTCCTCATATGCAAGAGATGCATCTCACAGAGCATCTCTCAGTTTGCAGGCACCAGGTTTGACATTTGGGGGCTGAACCAAGACCCTGCCACAGGCTGATGCTCCTCCCGTGGGCACCATCACCTGCTGCTTCATCCACCGAGAGCTCGTTGGCCAGAATGCCCCCGATCTTGCTGAAGGCTGGCAGCTGCAGGCCATACTTCTCCAGCTCCCTCTTCATGTTGTTGATCTCCTCCTCTGGAGCAGAGCACAGAGGCATCACCAGGGCCCAGCACTGGAGTGGGGGCAGCCAGCAGAGCCCCCCCGCTCCCCTGCCAAACCAGAGGGGTGCAGAAAATGCCCACGCTGGGCTAAGTGCCACCAAGGCAGCTTCAAAAGAGCTTGCCCAAGGCCTTCATTCCCCACATCTCTCCCACCACAGCAATTCGAGAACATCACTGGCACCACCACCACCACCCCCTGCCCAGCACCGTACCCGTGAAGTCCACTTTCCCGTACAGGTCCTGGATCTGAGGAGCCAGCCCCAGCTTGAAGAGGTACAAGCTGAAAGACAAAGCAGACACGTGCTGTGACCATCACTTGCTTCTCCCTCCGACGCTTGTGCAAGGCTTGAAGACATCACCCCAGCCCTGGCATGAACCACGACACCGGTTTTGGCCCCAGGGCCGGAGCTGGGACACCCACCTGAGCGCGTGGATGCAGTAAACCACCCGTGGCATGTTCTTCTTGTCATAGATGTCGGTGGTCTCCGGGTGGAAGATCTGCCAACGAGACAAGAGACTGCTCAGGTGGAGATGGCACCAAGATGGTCCATGGGGAGGATGGAGTGGAACATCTCCCTTGTGAGGAGAGGCTGAGGGAGCTGGGGCTCTTTAGCTTGGAGAAAAGGAGACTGAGGGGGGACCTCATCCATGGTTACAAATCTGTAAAGGGTGAGGGGCAGGACGATGGAGCCAAGCTTTTTACAGTGCTGACCAATGATAGGACAAGGGGCAATGGATGCAAAGTGGAGCCCAGGAGGTTCCATGTGAATCTCAGGAAGAACTTCTTTCCTGTGAGAGTGCCAGAGCACTGGACCAGGCTGCCCAGAGAGGCTGTGGAGTCTCCTTGGCTGGAGACATTCAAACCCCACCTGGATGCGTTCCTGTGTGATGGACTCTGGGTGACCCTGCTCTGGCAGGGGGGTTGGACTGGGTGAGCTTTGGAGGTCCCTTCCAACCCCTGGGATTCTGGAATTCTGTGGTTTAGGGTCAGGTTCTGTCCCCCCAGGGTGGTTTGGGGTCGTGTTCTGCCCCTCCAGAGGGGTTACGGGGTGGTTTAGGGTCTGGTTTTGCCACCCCAGGGTGGTTTGGGGTCGTGTTCTGTCCCTCCAGAGTGGTTACAAGGTGGTTTGGCATCAGGTTCTGGACCCGCAAAGGGGTTTACGGGGTGGAGTCTTCTCCTCTGGAGACATCCAAACCCCACCTGGATGCGTTCCTGTGTGATGGACTCTAGGTGACCCTGCTCTGGCAGGGGGGTTGCACTGGGTGAGCTTTGGAGGTCCCTTCCCCCTAGGAAACCCCTAGGATTGTGTCCAAGGGGGGTGGGGACGGGGACAGAGGTAGAGCCCCCTGCAACACCACAGCCCCCTCCTATGAGCTGCACTGGTGGCCACAAAGGCCAGGGTGGCTCTGTGCCCCGAGGGGGACGTTACCGAGGGAAGCCCCACGTGGCTCATGGCATCTCTCCAGTGGTTGATGTTATCCGTGTGCCGAAAGTGAAGCCCGGCTGCCTGGAAAAGAGGAAACCCTGGGTGTCAGGCTGAACCCCACCCTTTCCCATCCCTGGGAGGTGAGGTTAAAGCCAGGGGGTGAGGTTAAAGCTGGAGGCAAAACTCATGACCCCATTTGCAGCCCTGCTCCTGCCAACTGTCCCCTAAGGACTGCAGCATGTCCCCCCCCTCACCAGGCACTCACCAGAGATGGGAATGCTCCTGCAAGTTTTGGGGTGCACCTTAAGGAACGTGTGTCCCCCCCCAGCCACCACCTCACCTTGTACCGCGTCTGCTCGCGGTCGTAGATCTTCTTCAGAGGGACCACAGTGGGGGCGAAGCAGTGGCCCAGCTTGGCCAGGACCACCCCGTTACGCAGGGTCTCCTCCAGCTCCGTAGGGGAGGGCAGCTCCTCGCCCAGGCAGGTCTCCATCCAGCTGTGTGGGCAGATGTGGAGCATCCCATGGACTCCCCAGTCCCCCCACCCAGAGCCCTTCTGGAAAAGCAGCACCCCAAGGAGACACCCCCACTCCATCCCACCATGGCAGAGAGAGGTTGGCTCCCACCGCTTTGCTGCAGGGGTTTGCAGGTGGGTGTTCCTCACTTTGGGTGCAACAGCATGGCTGGGTGCCCCAAAAAGAGCTAACCCCCCCAAAAAAAGCCAACCCCCCCAAAAAAAGCCAACCTCCCCCCAAAAAAAGCCAACCTCCCCCAAAAAAAGCCAACCCCCCCCAAAAAAAAGCCACCTCTGAAGGACCAGGAGGCACCAGGAGCAAGCAGGGTCCTGCAGCATTNGCACCCCTTTCCCCCCAGAGGGGGGGTCAGAGGGGCTCCCCAGGCCCCCGTCCCCACCGCTTGGCCTCCTCCAGGTGACACAGGTACTGGTAGGCGATGTTCTGCTGTCTCTGCTCGTCCATCTCAGCTGCTGTCAGGCGCTCGTCTGGG
>VZRW01010912.1:14356-33848 GCA_013398125.1 Aegotheles bennettii | reverse complement strand
GATTGCTTAATTAATCCCTAACCTGTAGAGGTTTATTTAGCAGCTGCACTCAGGCCTTAGCGTGAGAACTGATAAGGCCATGGCCAAGGATGTCTGTGGCTAAAGGTATGCTAGAGAAAACAACTTCTGAGGATGGGAAAAAGATAAAATTGTACAAAAACAGAATGCTTGCTAATTAATTGCTGAAACGTCCCCACCAATCATATATAGCCTTAGATGCGTGCACTCCTCATGATAACTGCTTTTAACCAATAAGACTTATTATGCTATTCGTGTGGCTCGTGTACAGAACCCACACAGTATAAATGCAACCAGCCTTCTGTAGTAAAGCGGTGTTCACTTGTCATCATATTGGTGTTGTGTCACCCATCCTCGCATGGATCCCCACACTAAACCAGTCCTTATTAACCAAAGCAAACTCCTCCTCTATCCTGACTTCCCCTGGGACATCAGGGGTCTGGGGCTCCTGAGGACAGTCTGCAGCAGTGAAGACAGAGACAAAGAAGACATTCAGTAGCTCCGCCTTCTTTGTATCCTCTGTCACCAGGGCACCCACCTCATTTAGCAGTGGGCCTATATTGCCTCTGGTGTTCATTTTGCCTCCAATGTATTTGAAGAAGCCCTTTTTGTTGTCCTCGACCTCACTTGCAAGGTTTAATTCCAAGGAGGCCTTAGCTTTTCTAGTTGTCACCCTACATCCTCTGACAACAGTCTTAGATTCCTCCCAAGTGGCCAGCCCCTCCTTCCATGATCTGCATACTCCCTTCTTCCTCTTGAGTTTGCCCAGCAGTTCCTTATTTAACCATGCAGGTCTCCTGGCTCCCTTTCTTGATTTCCTAGCCATTGGGATGCTCAGATCCTGAGCTTGGAAGAAGTGATCCTTGAATGTTGATCAACTATCCTGGGCCCCTTTACCACCTAGTACCTATCTAGTACTATCAAGTACCCTGTCCCATGGGATTTCCCCTAGCAATTGCTTGAAGAGGCCAAAGTTGGCCCTGCTGAAGTCCAGGGTTGAGAGTCTGCTAGATATTCTGTTCCTATCACACAAGACCCTGAACTCCACCATCTCCTAGTCACTGCAGCCAAGGCTGCCCTCAGCCATCACTGCTTCATCTAGACCCTCCTTGTTAGTGTGTATAAGATCCAGCAGAGCTCCTCTCCTAGTTTATATTTAATCTCAGATTAAATTTAACGAAGAAGTATAGAAATATCCCAGCTGCAGAGCCAGAACCCTGCTGGTACCGAGTACTTGATTACAGCCATATGCCTTTGCAGGATAGTTTTTTATAAAGCTTCTCACATCAAAATCTGATTTTAAATTTTCATTCATTGGTTTAGAGAAGTTTGTGTCTAGTTAGGCAGGTTCCTATCACATTTTGAAAAATAGTTACAGTACAACAGACTCAGAGGATTGTCTCTTTAATGAAAAAGAGTCAATAAAATCCACAATGAGAAATCTGTATTTGTCCATTTGTGCATTTGGTCAACCTAGTAACAAATTGTTGATTTTATACCATGGGGCATGAGTAAAATCAAAGACTTGTCAGTGCAGTCTTTGTACACAACTGATTATACTAATTATCTTGTAGGGCCAAATTTTAATTCTAAGTATTAAATCTTGTTCATCCCAGGTGGGAAAGAGAAAACCTCTTTATAAAGAAAGAAGCAAAAATATGTAGTTTCCACAAAGGAGAAAAACTGAATTTGTAACACATATTACCCACTTACAGCTCTGCATCCTCATGGGGCTGTACACCCCCATGTAGCTGAAATAATTGCTCAGTTCTCTAGGTAATGATTTTCAATAGACACACTGTACTTCTGACTGTAGATGTCATTATGGTATGATGTCATCAATACCGTGTGTTGCTGCAAAATCATCCCCTTGATTGCCTTAGAGAAATGCTTCACTGTACAGCTTCAGGGTAATTTTTTCCCTCTTTCCAAGCCATAAGAAGCTATGTGCTACATATAGTCTAAAAAATCCAATTCCCCTTATTCAAAAAAGCATAGGACACTATTACTTGAGCTACCATGTATTTTCCCCAATTCCATCATGCAACTGGGATTTTAAACACAAAAATGAGCAGACATGATAGCAGGCATAATCTCTGGATCAGATCTTTGTCCTTCAGCTATATGGGAGTTTTTAAACTCACACCCGTTCAGAGCAGTTCAAGCTTTGGCTCATTGCTATTTTCAGAGTCAGGAGACAAAAAGTAATACTTTGTGGCTTCTGTCTTCTTTCTCCAGATCCTGTGTTTGCCAAATACTTGAATCATCTTAATTTACTGTCTTGTTTCTATTAGCTTCTTCCTTTAAGCCTTTAATTGGCTTTGGTCTTGAAACCTTGCAAAGCTCTTTAGAATCTGTTACAAAATCCCTCTTTTTAGGTGTTTTGAAAAAAGAAAAAGAGGGTTAGTTTGGTAGGCTCATGAAGCAGCTTCAGTGACTGAATGTGGCTTTCTTTATGGCCATACCTGTAGAATGAAAAGAAGAAAGAGGAGAACAAAGAGGACAGGAAAAAGGAATATTCCTAAGTTAAACAATCAGGAGAAAACATAACAGCAAAGACAAAGTTATAGTAAGGATGAGGAATATGGTGTAGAAATAGGGGTTATAACTTTATGGACTTGCAATATTATGCATCTATATACTCCTCATTTACAAAATTACTCCTTTCAGTTGTCCTTGCTGACCTGCCCTATGGCTTTAATTTCTCATGCTATCGGTATACTTTAATATCTTTAATTAGATACACTGAGGCCAAGGGTTTAGGCTTTTAAAGGATTAGACATTTATATAATGATAATAACCGTAGTTGCATTAGGTAAGATTAAACACTTTTTCTGAAGACACATAAGCTTCATATTTTATGGAAGAAGACAAGTTCAACTGACAGAAGGAAGAAAACTTCCCAAAAGGCAAATTATTTCATAATTGTTCACTAAGGGGATTCTTTTGCCTTCTTCAAAGTAAGATGCTAGACTGCATCACAGATAAAATACCAGACTCTGTGGATCTGTCTAAGCATTTGATCCTATATTAAAAACAATCAAGGACTATTTTAACTAACACTAACTTATTTCAGTGCTTGATCTCTCAACATTTTATTACTCTTCTTTTTTTCTGCACAACAGCTAATTAAGGCTGTAAAATCCATTGCCTGAAGCCTATTACTATTTCATTGCCTAACAGTGTTAACTGGTAATAATAATTAAAAAGTATAATCATGATATTAAAACCCATAGATGGTAATTCTACCCATAAACACAGGTGTATAATTTGAGTTTTAAAATATATTTACTATAATAAGAGGTATTAGGAATAATTGTAGTGCATTTAAAGTGGGATTAATGTACATGTTAATCATGATTGTCATGTTAATTTTTAAAAAAACGGTAAAGGTCACCCCATTTTTCTCCTTCCACCTCTTTCTGGAAACTTTTGCCAGCATGTCATCAGTTGTTAGGTATTTGCTTACTGCACTGTTCAGACTTTATTGTTACATAGTGCTTACCCTTTCGGTTTTCTCACCTAATATGTTTGAACTGTATTGATACTATAAAGCATAGAATAAAAGACCAATTTATGGATCTGTAATCTGTACTGATCAGGATCTCGGTACAGATTTTTTTCTCCCAAATTTCAGGCACGTGGCCATGAAAATAATAATGAGGTGTTACTAGGATCTACCTTTGAACTGAGAAGTCAGATTGCATACAAGAGAGAAAATTACACAAGTCTTGCCTTCAACAAAGAGAAATATATATAACTGAGTAAGTAAGCAAACATTGGATACCTGGACTATCCAATTTCTCTTTATTTTGAAAAGTTCTGAACTCAGGAAAGAAAAATATCATGATAGAAATAGATGCTGCTTTCCAGGAAGAGAGATGTAAGAGGCTACATCACCCTTAAAAAACCCACTTTCCAAAAGTAATGTAGAAATATGTTCACTGATAATCCCTTAAACTGGGTTCATCACACTTTATCTTGTACTGTGTTAAATTCAGAAGCAGGGCTAGTGCCCAGAGAGGTCCATGGATGGAATAAGTGCCTATAGTAAGTTTTATTGAAGGAGTGCAGCTGAGTTGAACTATTAAAGATGGGGGGTTAGCCTTCCTTTACACAAGCCTGAGAATAGAGAGGGGGCATAACCCAGTGGCAACATTTATAAGCACATCTGAGTTTCAAATAATAAAGCCTTTAAAAATAGCATATATAAGTAAGCTATGATCTATATGAACATAGTTGTTTTCAACTTAATTAAAGTAGAATATAAATGTGTTATCTTTGCTATATATAACAATTGTTCCAGCTCCAAACCACTTCATCCTTGTGTTATAAACTGCCATATTCAGGTTTAACAGTCTGAAGGACAGACTTACCAGACCAAATACTGCACAATTTATTTGGTCTGAAGAAAAACACTTTCTGTAGAAAGCCAAGAGTTCATTGTAAATCTTCTTAAAATCTTAACAATCTAACATTCATAATCCAGATTATCCTATTATTACATTTTATTACCAACAATAATACAGCCAAAACAGATATAGACCAATTTTCCAGCATTTTTTCCCCTTTCTTTTGGTGTTAATGCTCACCCTTCTTATGCTGCCTGTGTACTGAAATGAGGGGGAGAAGAGGGTATGGCAGGTCATTAGTATCTGAAGTTCTTTGGCAGGAGGAGTGTGATGATGTCAATGGTTTCTTCCTCCCACGTATTGGAATAATTCTTACACTTTTTACTAACAGGCAGTGTACCTTGCTCTTTTTTCATTGGCTTACAACTCCACTTTATAGCAGCAGGTGTAGGGGGACCTATTGCAATGTCCTGTTATATCTTTACTAGCCTTCAAGTCATGGTTTCCTGATAACATAACTAGTGTTTAAATAGCATATTACATCCACACATACATCCTTGCTCTAGGTCATTTAAATTCCAATCTACAAAACCAATAATCTCTTAGAGCTATTAAGGTACCCTCTTACCAACAATATCAGCTAGAAAAGCAATGTCATTCGTAAATTATCAATATTACTTTGGAAAAGGACATATATGTTTTTTGATATAGAGAGGTCTAAAATAAGTGGAATATGGAGATAGTAATCTGGCTATGCTTTGTTGTTCTTCTCACAAAAATCTAGTGTTGGGGCCCTGAGAGCATTTCTGTATTATTGCGGGAGGTTTGTCTGGCAGAGCTCAGGTCCAATATGGAGGCAGTGGAGTCGGTAGCTTTTAGAGAAAGAGAAGATTCAATGAAGGTTCCGCATGAACAGCTCTGCTAACAGCTGCTTTTAGCTCAGGCTTTTTTGCTTGCTCCTTGCTCGAATGACATCAAAAGTGCACTGCAACCATGCCCATGCTTGACCTGTTGATTCAAAACCTGAACCAACACTTAGACTTGACTCCCCAGCTTGATCTCAGACCTACTTTATGACTACAAACTTCCTCAGGAACTGAGTCTTTTGTCTGAGCTTGATTACTGTCCTTCAGACCTTCTCACCTTGCTAAGATACCATTGTCTTTGCTGGTAAGGCCACTGTCTCTGCCTGCCTTGTTATCATGTTCAGCTCCCACTGCCCTTCCCCTATAGAGCACCTTGCCCTTGCTGCTCCCTGTCAGCTAGGTGCAAAATATCCAAGAAATTGAGTAGTCTAGGGTGCTTGGGGCACCTGTTTAATGGGGAAGTTGTAGATTCTTCTCCCAGCCCAAGCTAACTCTTAACCTAAAATCTGCAAGCCTTAACTGACAAAAGAATAAAACTTTGGTTCTCTTGCCATGCAATTGCACTTACCACAGGCTAGCAAGCAAGTCCATCCTTTTCCCCCTTCTCCTTTGTATCCCAGTAAACCTATATAATTCTCTGTAAAGTAAAATGGTTTCAGTGAGCAAGGTTAGGAGAGTCCTATAACCTTGTTATCCTTGGAGTGAGAACTGGCATACAAGATAGGACTGGTAAATTCACACTAGTTCAGGTAGGTGTTGTGTATTCTTTTACAGTTAAAATTGCCTAACCAGCGAAATTAGTGTCCTATGCATGGCTATGACTACTTAAGCCTGAAACATTTTCAGGCTTACAAAACAACAAATTAATTATCTAACTATCCTTAGCTAAAATGGGAAGGCATTTATTCTGTATTGTGGGATTAGTCTATCAGATGTTCTTTAAAAATGCCTACTGGATTTGAGTTTGCAGGCAGGAAGCCAAAAGCTCTACTTCTACGTTCTCATATTCCTAAGAAAATACATTCCTATGTATTTTAATAAAGCCTGAAAATGTTTCAGGCTTAAGTAGTCATAGCCATGCATAGGACACTAATTTCGCTGGTTAGGCAATTTTAACTGTAAAAGTATACACAATAATGGGCTTATGGCATCTCCAGGGTTAGACGGTAACTGAAGAGAACTTGTGGATATTTCATATATGGATTTACACATTTCTAGGAGAAGACAGAAATTAATTCGTACACTTCAATTTCTGAAACACTCCACAAAATTGCACAGGATGACTGCTGAGTTTTATAAGAGATCTGCAGAAAGAAAACTTTTACCTTTAGAACTATTTCAGGGTCTTACAAATTTTCTTGCCAATGCCAACCATTGAAAAAATATCAAGTCATGTCCCCCAAATTACAAGGTTAAATTAAAATAATCAAATGTGTACCATAACATTAACTATTATAATGAGAATTCCTTTATTTCTTTTTTACTGTCTTCAAACCTTTCTGTGCATTTGTGTCATTCCACAGAGACAGCAGGACAAATGCTTACTTTTGAAAAAAGTAACTTGACTTTTTAAAAAGTAGCAAAACTAACCATGCAAGATTTCTGTTTAAAAAACCCAAAGAGCTGGAGATACAAAACTATACTCATAAAAATTAATCACATTTCTAAAATGCAGGATGTAAAATATTTTATTTATTTTTGGTGACTAAGATGAAAAGTAATACTATTGACAGAAATTGCATTTTAGATAGTATTGCATCTTAGAATTGTGTTTTAGATTGTTAAAGTTTTATTATTGAATTTGAGGTTTTGTCAATTAAACATACTTAGTACTAATACAACTGCTAGCTACATTAAGCAGCAAAGCTTCTTATCCAGTTATGTTGCACTGTACAACCCCACTTGCTCTTGCCAGAAGATTTCTGGTCCTGCAGGGCATATGCCTCAAACAGCACAAACTAGATGTTTCTATTCATGGTGAGAAAAAAGAGGTTTTAAGCAACTAAGGTCTTCTTTACAAATGAAAAATAGAAGGATATCTCTCTATATATATACGCTCTTTCCAGCCCATGGGAACTCTACAATCCTTGGATAGGTTCAGATGAGTTTTGTCTTTGCATAGAAGTATATTATTCCTGCTCATTTTCCTTTCCTTGTAGCCTATGATCCTGCATATTCAGGTTAAGCAACACGCATGAGGTTTTCTGTAACTACTAATGCTGGGTTCCTAATAGGAAAAGGAATGGTGCCGAGGAAGGTGCTTAGGTGCATTGAGTTTTGCTGAACATTGGCTTGCTTCAGTGCAAAAGACTAGGCTTAAGGTTTGAAGAGATTACATACAATCAATCTCAAATTAAAGCCATAAGGGTATTAGGCAGTGAGATGGAATAAAGATTGGCAGGCTGAACAAAAGAGGGAATTAAATCAGCTTCTCAGTAAAAGTGAATTGCTACTTTGTGTTGAATAGTTTAGTAATAGAGAAGTGTGGAATCAGACCAGAAAAAGGTGAGCTCAGAGTTCAAAGATCATCCAGAGCTAGGGTCCCCCTTTCTCTCAGCTTACAGAAATCTGTTGTCTCTGATAAGCAGAGACTTTAGGCTCCTACCAGTTGTGAATACAGTCAAAACTGGGAAACAGAAGTTGACTTTTCTCACAGGGCAAAGATCAAAGTGCTGTCAGAGACAGGTTTCCCATTTTCCATAGGACTGTCTTCCCCAGAAGATTAAAAAAAGGGAGACTAGAAATTGCAAGGAACACACCAGACTCCCAGGCAAATACTTTCCATTCCTTCCTGCTCCATATCATCCTAGGTTTTCCCTGTGAAAAAGAGATGTTTGTCCTTTACACTTCTCCCAGCAAAATCTTTTTATGCTCAGCAGAATATTTTTCTGACTATACTTCTGCCTTTCATAGTGATCACAACATGGTAAATTGAGATGAACAGGTTTTTATTAACAAATTCACATGCACTCACACAGAGACACCTATTTTGTGGTAGGATCAGCCTGTTCTTCAAACACATCACTATAGCCAAACCAATCCAAATACAAAGGGAGTCTGATGTCTGTAAGTGTCAGGAAATTTGTTTCGGATTCTGTACGAATCCAAAGCTTTTAGCAAGTCTGTGCATGTTATTCTAACAAGGGACCTGGTTTGCAGTACTTTCAAGAATGATTTGCATCTATCAAGTCAGTACTATTTTCTTCAGCTGCAGGAATTGCATTGGAGATCCCCTATCCAACTAGCAATTAGATCTGAATATTCATTGTGTCTGGAATGGTAAAAGTAATCCCCATTAGATGACAGTTCTACTCTCTTAACTAATAGCTAACCAATTTTAGCTAATCAACCTTTTGCAGTCCTGTCTTTCTGAAGTTAGATACTGCTGTGATCAGCAATGCTCTATTGATTGGCTGCAAGTGATGGTCCATTTTATTTGTAGGAGCTTAAAGGAGAAAACTGAGTTGCACAGAAGTAAATAGGAAGTAAATAGGAATAAGATTTGATAGTCTCCAATAAATGCTATATATGTATATAAAAAACACAAGGCCATGAAGGCCATATTAAAAACACAAGGTATGATTGTTTTTAAAACTAGTTTTATAAAAGAAACTATTTCTAATATCCATACCAAGCAATATTCTTCACATGCTCTTTCTGAAGAAGTGTCTACCATGAATAAGCTGAATGCACTGAGCTACACTGGTGATAAACTCAAGTGTTGTATCTAGCTTTTTAAAAATTGCCACTGTGTGTGCATGTTTGGCTGTGATATATTTCTTTGTAAATTTGTGTACACACACACACAAAAATAATAATAATAAATAAAAATGAGATATAATTCTTTCTTTTTTTCTTATCACATGCTGGAGACTGTCACTGACTAATAAAAAAAAAATAGAAGCTAACTCTACTTTAGTATTTATTAAAACAATTGTGTCTTTTAATTTTCTTCTTCCACTTTCTAAAATCAACAGCTTTCTCTCTAGAAACAAAACAAAACAAAACAAAACAAACTGATTTATGCTTGTTACCTCAGCTAGCCAAAATACATAACAAACTGAGATCACTGCTGTTCAGAAGAGACTAGGATAATGAATTTAAAATTTAAAATCCGGAATTTGGCTGATAAAATTCTGGATTTTTTTCTTTAAACCATCTTTCTGTCTCTGAATTGGTGTGTATTGGCAAGTTATTATGGTGGTTCTGTGAGTCATCCCACTCTTTGAAGTGATCTCTCTGGGATGGACATAAAAGATCCAATTATCTTTCACCAGACACATAAGTTATTACATCCAGAAAAGAACAATTGTGATATAAAAAAAGAAACTCTACAGAGTCAAGTATCAGTAGTTAAGCAGTGCCAAGAATTCAGATTTTGGTTGAACCTGTGTTTGTTCCCATTCCATGGATGTCATGTGATAGGGTTTTATGTTCACACACTCGATATTCTGAACTGTCACAATGATCATGGGACCTGGACCCCAGCTAGGAACACAGCACCATGATACAGATTACATATAACCACATTTGTGGGTTTTTTCCCCACAGGAAAACTGTTTCAATCATTTCAATCAAGGGCAGACATTTTTTTCTACCCTGCCCTAATCCCCTGATTTCCTTTCTTTTAATGGCTAGGTCACCTATAACCTCCCCTTCATTCTCTCTTTCTGTCCTGGCCACCTATTTTTTCCCTAGCTGTTTTTCTCTTTTACCTCCCTATACCCTTAACTTTCACTCCTACTGCCATCCTTTCACCTAGCAGGAAAAGCATCATAAACACAACTGGAATTGTCCACTTCATTTTGGTCCCAGCATTAGTGTCAAAACGGTCTCCCAGTAGCAAGCAAAGTGTTGCTTACTTCTTTCCCTGTTTGTTGCTTACTCCTTCTATATGTTTGGAACAGAGAGAATTCTAATTGAATTTAGGCAAAACAGGAGAGGTGTAGCCCTGTATGTTAGGGAGTGTTTCTATTGTATTGAGATAGGAGACGATGATAATGATAAGGCTGAATGCCTATGGGTAAAGGTCAGGGGGCAGGTCAGCAGGATGGATGTTGTGGTGGGAGTCTGTTATAGGCCACACAAACAGGACAAGCAGGCAGAGGAGCAGCTGGCAGCAGTCTCACTGTCACCAGCCCTTGTACCTGTGGAGGATTTCAACTTGCCAGACATCTGCTGGAAATATAACACAGCAGAAAAAAAACAGTCTAGAAAGTTTCTAAAGCATGTGGAAGACAACTTCCTAACACAACTGGTGAGTGAATCCACTAGAGGAGATGCCCCACTAGACCTGCTGTTTGTGAACAAAGAAGGGCTAGTGGAAGATGTGGTGGTCGGTGGCCGTCTTGGGCAAAGTGACCATGAATTGATTGAGCTTTCAATACTGGGTGAGGTAAGGAAGGGCATTAACAGAACAGCCACCTTGGACTTCCAACATACAGATTTTGGCCGATTTAGAAGTTTGATTGACAGAGTCTCTTGGGACTTCGTTGCGAAGGGCAAACAAGCCCAGAAAGACTGGACATGCATTAAGGAATTCTTAAATATCCAGGAATGGGCCATCCCCCTGTGGAGGAAGACATGCCACCAGGGAAAAAGACCAGCCTGGTTAAACAGAGAAATTAAGGTGGAAATTAGGAAAAAAAGGAGAGTGTATCGCCTCTGGAAGGAGGGCCAGGTGTCTTGGGAGGACTATAAGCATGCTGAGAGATCATGTAGAGAGAAAATCAGAAGGGTCAAAGCCCAGATGGAACTCAATTTGGCCTCTACAGTCAAAGACATTAAAAAATGTTTCTATAAATATGTTAGTTGTAAAAGGAGGGTCAAGGTAAGCCTTCCATCTTTGTTGAATGCAGAGGGTAGCATAGTGTCAGAAGATGAGGAAAAGGCTGAGGTACTTAATGCCTTCTTTGACTCAGTCTTTAAGACTGTGTGCTCAGTACCCTGTTCCCCACGGTTTGGTGTTGAGGCTAGTTCTGTTTAATATCTTTATTGATGATCTAGATGAGAGGATCGAGTGCACCCTCAGTAAGTTTGCAGATGACACTAAGTTAGTTGGAAGTGTTGATCTGCTTGAGGGTAGGAAGGCTCTGCAGAGAGATCTGGACAGTCTGGATCATTGGCAGATACCAACAGGATGAGGTTGAATAAGGCCAAGTGCCAGGTCCTGCATTTGAGCCAGCATTGTGCCCAGGTGGCCAAGAAGGCCAATGGCATCTTGGCATGCATCAAGAATAGTGTGGACAGCAGGAATAGGGGAGTGATTGTCCCACTGTACTCAGCATTGGTGAGGCCGCACCTCAAGTCTTGTGTTCAGTTTTGGGGCCTCTCATTTCAAAAAAGACATTGAGGTGATACAGCATGTCCAGAGAAGGGCAACAAAGCTGGGGAAGGGACTGGAAAATACGTCTTATGGGGAACGACTGAGGTAGCTGGGGTTGTTCAGTCTGGAGAAGAGGAGGCTCAGGGGGACCTCATCACTCCCTACAACTACCTGAAAGGAGGTTGTAGTGAGGTGGGGGTCGGTCTCTTCTGCCGTGCCCATAGTCAAAGGACAAGAGGAAACAGCTTTAAAATGCAACAGGGGAGATTCAGATTGGACATTAGGAAAAATTTCTTCACTGTAAGGTTGATTAGGTATTGAAATATGTTTCCCAGGGAGATGGTGTAGTCACCGTCCCTGGAGGTGTTCAAGATGTGTTTGGATGTGGTGCTGGGTGATATGGTTTAGTGTTGACGTAGGTAGGCGGTTGGACTGGATGATCTTGAAGGTCTCTTCCAACTTCAATGATTCTATGATTCTATGATTCCATTAATTTAGCATGTCAGAGTCCCATGATTGCCTTTTGATGCACTGAGATTCAGGCAACGGCATGTTTTCACAAGGGTGGCAAAAGACACTGTATGTGTTTCAAAACTTGTAAACAATGGATATGGCAAAGTTTCATGACAAAAGAGTTTTCAGATTTCATTACCGTTTGATATCTAGTCAAACCAATATTTCCTAATGGTCCCTGGAAGTAAAAGATGAATCATTTTGGCAAATAAGGATGGTCTGTATGGGTGATTTTCTACATAATTTCACCTTCATAGACTTTCATCTTCTGAATGTTTCAGAGCACATGTGTCACATAGTGCAGAAAAACAACCAACTGAAAACATATTATAAGGTTATGCTAACAAGCAACCTTGAGAGTAATCAATAAGTGCTTCCTCAGTCACCTTTGGTATTCCATATGTGAGGAGAATTGCCATGCAGAAGGCAGCTTAGACCATCTGTCCTGATCTCCATCTTTAATCCATCATCACTTTGACACTTATGTATAGTTTACACTATTAATTTCATGCCCATAAAATCTGTAGACCACATCATAAAGCTAGATTCTCTATATATTGATAGAGAGACTGATAGCAATTGTCAGGCTTAAGCATTTTCACTATAATAATCCTTATTTCGGTCATAAACTTTTAACACATTTTTTCATCCAGTTGTCCCTGTGTAAACTAATAATCCTGGACAATTCTCTCTACATTATACTAACCATGAGCATGAAAGAATCTGAAACAGTGGATCCCTTCATGTCTGGTGAAAATGATGTGCCATCAACACGCAGAAACTCGGAAAACAAGACTCAGTCTTGAAAGAAGAATACTGTTCTGCTTAATTAAAAACAATGACTCATGTTAACAGAACAGCTGAAATAAAACTAATGTTTAATTTTCACCAGACAACTATTGACCTTCCACAATATTTGACCTTCAGAAGAAAAAACTTCATTTCTGATTACATATGCCTTCAATAGTGGAAAAATTACCTAAGAAAAAAGCATATGTTAAAAACTGCTTAACTGAACAATATTCTCAAGTTCTTACTGATGGAATAAAAAGTTATCTTAATTACTGTATTACTCACTTTTATCACATGCTTCCACTTTTTATTGTAGTAATTTTCACTTTCACAGATCCTAGAACAATGCAAGAACAAAGAAAAGCAAAAGAAAATTATGATTTTTTGTACTGATTGGAAGTATTTTTCTATCCTTGTAACTCTGACAGTATTTGTCCAATAATGAATCAATGAAATATTATGTAGTAGGGATTGTGATATTTATTGGTACATTGCCCATGAACCATAGAAGTGATCTTTCACTGGTTGTATTGGAAATAATCCTCAGAAATCAACAATAAAACTGTTAACTTTGATGGGAGCAGAACTGAGCCCATGCTCAGCAACTTGCATCAGAAATTTACCAAGATTGTACCACAACACTGCTACCTTGTGGCATGACATAGAGCAAAATCATTATTGCTTTTGTGACATGCCTCTCACTTCAGTAACAGGGATGCCATATGTCACAAAATGCTAATGCCTCATCTTAAACTTGAATGCAAGATTCCCTTTCCATTGTATGTCTTTACATGATAATTAGTGAAAAGCTATGTCCATTTTTCTCATGTTAAGGCTACAAAGTTTTAAAATATGTTGCTAAATTACTTTTCCATTACAGTTCCAATTTATAATGTATTCATTCTTAAAGATGCTAATTATCTTGCAAAATTTTGTAATGCTGATGTTAGGAAAATGGATATAGTTTTCCATTAGTGACCTGAACAAGTTTGGAACTAGTTTGTATATCACAGATAAAAATACTCTTCCCTACTCCACTATATTTATGTCTCATTAGTTTATGGACCTAAAGCCCTCCAGGGATTGTCACTCACAAATCCACCTAATGTTTATGAGCTGAAGATTTTGCATTTGGATCTCTAATTTAGCCAACAGATATGGAAAATCATATAGATAGAAAAGTCCCTAGTGACTACAAAGCAGTAGGTTTTAATAGAGAGGGCAGAAATAGTATAAGCATAATGTTTAATATAAGCATAATGCTTAGCACATTAATGCTAAGCTAAGTGTATCACCTAGAAGGAAAGACATTCACTATATTTCAGATAAACGTAATACTATTCATTCCAGGACTGTTGGCTTCTAATGATACAGAGTTCAATATGGTTGTGTGTTAATGCCATCCAGTTCCTAGTGAAGAAGGGTTTTTAATGGAACATTTTCAACACAAGCGAGTGGAGATCACCTGTTTTCTAAACTGGTAGCTCTAAACTTCGGGGACCAATGGGCCACTGTCATTGCTCCAAATTGTCATGGATCACCACACTTTCTTTATCAATACTCTCTTTATTTGCAAAACCTATACAAACAGCCCTATCATAAATGTACAATAATAGCAAGAGTTAAAAGCATTACTCCAAAATTCAAAGCTGCAAAGGACAGTGAAAATGCTGTACAGTTATTACTGTTCTATTCTCTGAAACTTCTATTAAGCATACATAAATTTAACCAATCTTTCAGTTTTCCACGGCATAACATACGGTGCAGTTGATGCATTCTAATACACATAGAGAACTATCCTCTTTCCTACTGGTAATATTGTGTATATAACCTCAAAACAACTATTGAGATACCCATGAAGTAAAATATAAAAAGAAAGCCGTGTCCTGAAAGAATGCATGTGTCTGCAATGCAAAATTTGGGAAAGTGAACTTGAAACATGGGGTTTTCCTGAGAGAAAATATTTATGAATGGATAAGATACGGGATAGATATTTAACAAGACTTTTAAAATAGATGGATTTTCAGCAGCAGTGTCTCAACTATGAATGCTAAATAAAAATTCCCAATAGAATCTACAATTCTGAAATTTGACTAAACTAATACTACTGTTTTATACTTAAATCAGCCTGTCCTGGCCAGAGGAATTTAGTGAAGAGTACTGTCTCTACCTCATGATTACCTTGTCATTAACTGTATATCAGAAGTTTTTTCACATCATATAAAAAATTCAAAATAATGGAAGGACCTCAGAGAGACTATTTTTTAGTGAGTGTTTTTTACTATGAAAGTGATACGTGTTATGTATTCAGTAGTATTTAAAGATATTTTCTCAACTAAGGTCTCCCCTCCTTTATGTTTAAGATCATAATGGTTTATTATACTCCATTTACCCCCAAAGATATACCTGAGTAGATATTTCCTGGATGATCATATTTTTACAGGCATTAAATTTTTACAGGGTTTACTTTATTTATCTAGAAATCTTGAGGTGAAAATGATGACTGGTAAACTGCAATGTATTGCTTGTACTCTCATTTCAGCCCCGTGAACCAGAAGGTAAATACTTATGTTATTGTTCTGCCTGCTCTGTGTTAAGATGCATTGAAATATAATATTACTGCCCTGATAAATATATTCTGAGTTGCATAATGTGCATAATATACACATCTATACAATAATTCTTTGAACTAACACTGAAGCTAGTGGATTAGATATTTATAAAAGTAATATTTGTAATAAAACTTGTTGTCACTAGCAACCTAACAGCAGATGGAGCTTTATAGAGATCACATAATGATGATTCATTGCAGTAAGTACACATGGATCCCTCAGATCTTCTTTCAGTTTAGTTCTTTCTGTGGTTTATCCAGCGATTTACCTGGCTACATAATTATCTAAAAAAGCAAGCAAAAGTGATGTCAGCCATCTACTAAATTATTAGTAAATATAAGCAAGCTTTATCTTTCAGAAGCAGATTATTTCCTGTAATGCTGCTTACTGATGTGAAATCAAATACATGTAGTTAAAATTTTTCACCTGATATGCTTTATATTGTTAAGTTGGGAAGTTACCCATGACTGATAAAATACATTTCAGAAATGTATCAGTGAGGAAGAGAGGAAGATGATTTAGTGATTAAGATAGTGACTTGATTTGGAAAATCTGGGACTGGTATTCACAAACTCCCTGTGTGTCCCTAAGCACACATTTCTCTCCCTCTCAGTTGCTCTGACATGGAAATAAAGGCCATATTGCTCGATGCCACAGAAGTACTGTGAAGAAACAAACACATAATTAATACATAAGTTAATCTTCAACAAATTATACTTTACTGTGTTGCTCCCAGTCTATCTCCTTATACAAGTAAGTAAATTGGTCCCATCTAATTAACTGCAGTTACTTATCTAGAGGGGAACAGTAGAAGCAGCATTTAAAAGTGTTAAAGTGAGTAAGAGTTGATGTGCACTCTGCACCCAGACACCCCATTCTTGAGACTTGTTTTTAATTTCTGAAGCAATGGGAAATTTTCTGTAGAGCCTCAGCTCCATCAAGCCTGCTATAAATGCTCTTCCAGCCTGCTTCTAATCCCCAGCTGGCATGCAGAAATATAAATTAAAAAAATAAAAGTAGACAGAAATGAGGAGAGCCCAGGGAATGAATGATACAAACAGTGCAGACCTCAGTTTTGACTATCGGAAAGTTGATCAGTTTTCAGCTCAATTACACTGGCAGTTTCCCAAAGCAATTTATACATCCCAAAATACCTAAGGAAGTCACCTATAAAAGACAAACTATAACTGGAAGGAACATCTGCAGCATGCATTGTTTTTCTGAAAGAAGTGGAAGGCTCTAAAGTAGGGGGGGGCAAAGTTGCAGACACTTGTTTTATTTCAACAGATTTGTGCACTACTTCTTATGGGGTTGTGTTCATGGTGTCTCTTTCTAGAGTGAAAACATTCATAAACATATTTTTTCCATATTAAACACCACTAAATTCTTTCTCTACTTGATTTTTTCTAGCATTTTTAACAATGGTTTGAATTTATGAAACAGATCTTCAAGACTGAACGTGTTTTGTGTGTGAAAATAAACAATGACAAGTACGAATGCCACTTACCATTTTTCAGATTTAATACACAAGGCATTAATCAAATTAAATGAAAAAGATTAAGCTCATTGCTAGCTTAATAATACTAATGTCACTGGATGTAGAGGAAAAAGAAATTTGTTTCCAAATTGCTACAGTGGTATACTTTCTGTTTCTGATTGATTCCCTATATCTCACTGTTTATCTTGATGTAGGACCATATCACTGAATTAAATGGTAAGTCAATCACAGGTGAGAGATTTTATCTAAAGACACAAGAAATGTTCAAGACTTTACCATGAATATGACGTGTAAGGTGGAATATATCTCTCCAGAATGAAAAGCAAAGAGGTTTATATAAATTGGCTCAAAATCATGACATACATCTTCCATATAAGATTATTCATTAAAAATTTACATCTGAACAGTAAAATATTTTAAAGACACATATTTTACCATTTGTTTAAGAAGTACAATATTTTTAAAAACAATGTTTTTGTTAATAACCAGCATTCTGCTTAAGTCAATAGGACCACCCACCTAAGGCATATGAAGCAACATGTAGGAGAATTGAAGCAACAGTTAGATCAGGTTTGAAGGGTTTAACGTGATAGTTTTATCATTTAGCTATTTAAAATCAGCAGAAATTCAGACATGAAAATAATTAAACTAAATATCTTCTATATCTGAAAATGCTCTTGAAATTCAGCTGAAACACTCTGAAAGAAAGGTTTTCACCAAGAAGCAAGTTTGAGAAAAGAAGCAAATTAAATTCTATCTATACCAACAGTTAATTTTCATATATTGTAGCTACAGCTGGTAAAATTTCTTATTTTGAAGCATATTTTTTCCTCCTGACTGATAATTAAACATATTGTGATCACATGCTTCTCTTATCAAAGATTTTGCCACAAAAATTATCCCAATATCCCCACTTCATTTCATTCTTGATCTTATAATATATCCCTTTTCATTATAGCATAATGAGCCCACTTTCGTGGGAAGTATTGCCAGCTTTACAAGGTGAAATAATCAAAGATCTGCATATAATATCTACACCCCTAAATTAGTTGCAGTTTGCTATACAGGATGCCCATAAAGTGATGCAGTACAAATACCAACTGAAAGACTGTTCCTGTTGCACATGAGAACTTCACAATGAAAATGACATATACAGAGCTACCATAAAACAGAGCTGACAAACTGACTCCAGTATGATGTCATGCTAATACAATATTAAAATATGTGTATGTTTATTCTTGCATGAGTCCATTTCAGAAGGAACAAAAAAAGAAGAAATAGAACTGAGGAGGGAAGAGAGTAAAAGATGAAGGTGGAGGATGAAACTGAAGTAAATTATGTGTGTGGAGGGGAACTGAAGGCAACAGATCTAAGCAAGGAGTATCAGCCGGCACAGGGCACAGAAAAATCTCGTTAAAGCTGTTGATAACTGTGAATGAATCCTTCACAGGGTCCTCAGGGCTAGTGCCTCCAGCTGACAGTCCAGTTTCTGCTCAGAAGACTAAGTATCAACTGGCTCTAAAGCTCTTAAAAACCTCTCCTATATATCTCTGGATCTGTAAACAATGTGGTCAAGTGGAGAAAACATAGCCCTGGAACACAAGGATCAGCACTAAATTATTTGCCACTGACTGCATAAAGACTTGGACACCGTTCTTCATAACCATCTCTCACCTATTTGTAAGGAGAAATTCTGGTACTTGACACCCACAAAAAAAGAAATAGAGTTAAATGTTATTACTCTATATAAACAGGAAAAAGAAAAAGCAAAATAGTGCCAAAATTGAAAATGTGAGACTAATACAAAAAAGCTTTTTTAGTGTTCCACGCAAGAAAAAATGTTGACCAAATCTGATTAATTTGCACAGTAATCTTCCCAGCTCGGCTTCAGAACTCTTCTGTCTTGTGGACTGAATGTTAGGCCCCATGAGAGTGACAAATATAGAGTTGTACTGCCAGAACACCAAGCATTGAAATTATGATACTGACTTAAAAACCAACAGGAATTAAAAAAAATAATAAATAAGGTAAGCTAGATATTTATGAGAAATGGGGTTTATCTTATTTATTTCCTAAGCAAATATATCATATCCCTACAGAAAGTCACACTACCTTCACTTTTTGATTGACTTTGTAAGTGCTTGGCAGCTACAAGGTCACAAAGAACTCAGTGCAAAGGTGGGATTTCTGTTCTAGGAATACAAACCACCTCCAACATAAGGTCATCAGTGTTCCCCTCTTGTTCCCCTCTTGTCATTTTCCTGCTGTACTTGGCATTGGTGAGGCCGCACCCCAAGTCCTGTGTTCAGTTTTGGGGCCTCTCATTTCAAAAAAGACATTGAGGTGCTGGAATGTGTCCAGAGAAGGGCAACAAAGCTGGTGAAGGGACTGGAAAATATGTCTTATGGGGAACGACTGAGGTAGCTGGGGTTGTTTAGTCTGGAGAAGAGGAGGCTCAGGGGGCACCTCATCACTCGCTAAAACTACCTAAAAGGAGGTTGTAGTGAGGTGGGGGT
>VZRW01010912.1:0-14292 GCA_013398125.1 Aegotheles bennettii | reverse complement strand
TTGGACTGGATGATCTTGAAGGTCTCTTCCAACTTCAATGATTCTATGATTCTATGATTCTATGATTAAAACATGCATAGATTCATTTTTCTTCCATGGTAAAGAAATTTTTGGAATAAGAGTTCTATGGAGAAAATCTACATGATGGAGCCTTTACGCATCAGTTCCTTATACATGAAAGCTCCTGCATATGTGTTTGCAGAATTAGTTGCAAATGAGCATTTGCAGAATGCAATCATGACTTGTTTCTATCCTCATAAGAGAAACCAATGACAATATTATCAGAAAAGAAAGGTCAGACCACCACATATAAGTCCATGCACTGCAGTATACAAATCTCAGCTGCAACAATCAGCCAGATGGTCCAAAATGAGTGATTAAAATAAAAAACAATCATGAGATTATGCAGTTAAAAAATGCATCTACAGGCAATCAAAAAAATCGAATTTCCCCATAAATGCATAGCATCATCTTTGTAACTAGTGTGCTACTTCAAGTATGTTTGTTCCATCAGGTCTGTAAGTTCCAGCTCAATAATGATTCATTGATTCAAAGTCTGCATCACACTGAGTGATTGCATATTTAAAGCTATATTTTCTAAAGTTCTACTTTGTTTTTCAGTGTGGACTTTGCACTATGTTTTCTTATAAGGTGTTTCTATGAGGCATTTCTGAATAGCTGTAGGAACATTCCATTCTACCTTTCACCTCAGAAAAAGATCAGCATAGTGTACATCAAATTTGACAAACAAATAGTAAAACTGTAAGTTTCTTAAATATTAAAAATGTGCGTAATTGTTTTTTATCACTTATTTTGTTTCTAGACTGAGAATATAAAAAGCAGTGTATACACAACTTACTTTTTATTCATAAAATAAAATGTACAGAAACTATTTAAAGATTCTGCTTTCAAAGAAATTTCTTTTTTGTAGTAATAAACTTTAAAAACTCTTTTTTCAGGCTGCTTTGAGTATTTTTAGTAGTAGGCCTTTGCATTTACTAATAACAAAATTTCCATACAAAAGTACCAGTAGAGCAGATCACAGCTAAACATATATTAAAAGCTTTACATTTAAGTATTTCTGGGTGTAATAACACCTTCTTTAAAACTGCCTTTGTATTTCAAGTGATAAAAATGCTCTCATTTCCTGTTCTCTTCTGCTTCATTGTAAGAAATGGGTGATGCATTCTTATTTGCTGCTTTGGATGATTCATGTGTACTGAGCACAATCCATCCTTGCAGAGGAATATGGGAGTTTTTACATCCTCTTCAGACACTGAGTTTTGTGTTCTTCTGAGCAACAATTGCAGCACTCTCACTCTATTTGGCTAATAGAGATGTGTTCTTTGCTGTACATAACAGCTGAGTTTAGAAACTGAAATATGAAATTTCAGTTTATGAGGAGATATGTTCCAATTTCTGGCAGAAAAGTCAGCAGTAGCAAAAAGATACCATCCTATTTCAAAAAATTATGTGTGTGGTACATAAAAGTCCATTAGAATGCTTGATTCCTCCTTTTTTCCTTTTGACAGATGCAATATTCAAGAAAATGATCCCCTGAAGAAAAGAGATGGAGATGAATCCAGTGATTCAAGAATGTTTAGGAAATGTCTTGTGCAATGGGAGTAATTCATACAGATAGGTCCTTAAGGAGAAATCCTTAAAAGCATCCATATGTTTAGAAAGACATTACAAACACCTGTTATTAGCAAAGTTGGAAATTTAGGAATTTTTTTTCAGTTAGTTTATATTCTTGTAATGAGAATTCCAGATTGTTTCAGGTCAGTCCTGCTCCTTTTTGCCACACATTTTAGCACCCATTTTGCATGAGTAGGGAAATCTTCCTCTGCAGTCCAAAGAGAAACCCTCATCTCAACAGGAGGAAACATTAGTGCACTTGAGCTTGGTGCTTCCCTCCCCCCATCTTCATTTGTAACCTTAGTCCCAGTTCAGTTAAACTGTAAAACACTCTAGATTAATTTGTACATAAATGCACCACCTTACATATTTCAAAGCATTCAGTAACTGAGACATATAAGTGAGACATACGGTATATACTTGTGTGGAACCTATCTATCACTCAGGAGGAGCCTAGCTCCCATAGACACCAATAAAAGTGAAGAATTTAAGTACTTTCTTTGCCTCAGGTCCTAAGAGTTAAATCATGGCTTGAGTGAAATCTTAGGAAATCTTGCCAAAAATCTACTCCACCTAAGTAAAAGATAATCACTAAATTATCTATGGAAAGTTAAGCACCTCTATCTCAGCTGCAGCAATCTTTCTTCCTGAAATCATGTTATATCAAGATTTTTTAATGTCTGTTTTTATGCAGAACATGAAATCAGAAATAATTAATAAAGCTGAAAAATGAGTGGACATGCAGGCATTTCCTTTGCACACTCTGATTTTAACTTTTATTCTTATTTTATTCTTACTCTTAGGGAAGTACTAAAATACACTGTAAAGCAGAAAGAATTTCAAAAAGGTAAGACAAACATCTATCAGAAATTAATTGGGTATGTTTGACCTTGATTTGGAGGAGGACAAGGTGCGTTGACTGAAGAGCTACTTGATGTCCTGTATTTTTCTATAGTTTCTATGAAAAAAAAATGTGAAGCAAATGTTAAGCAACTGCTTGCAGTCATAATAATATTTCTCTACACCTTCTGAAAGGCAGCTGTTCTAGTATTTGAACTACCATCATATGGCACACGTTTTCAAGAAAATGTAATAAAAAAGTCATCAGAAGTCACCCATAACACAAAGGTTTTCTCTGGGAAAACGTGTTCCCATTACTTAAGATATATTACTCTTTAGTGTGTGCATATTAAGGCATTTATATTCACTGAATGTCAGATCTTTTCTAATTCTGTGCCCAAAATACATTAAGAGAATGTTAAGCTTGCAACTACAACATTAACTCTGCTTTCTTGAATATTTGCACACAAATACAGGATGAATTTTTAATTTCCTATAAAGGGGCATTCTTCTAATTTCCAGAGAGTAAGCCACTCGAGCAGAGACTGTAGGCAACAGTTTTTGCATCTCTTGTTATGTGTCATGACAAGAATATAGAAATAAATATCTATTATCTCTTGAAATATTTTTAATGATTATTCGCTTGTAACAGCTTACTTGCTTGAATATTATATTCTAATTAAATAAGATGTTAATAATGCAACTTGTTAATTATGCTAATAATTATACAATGTTTTCTATACCAAAACCATAATTAAACGATCAGTGGTGTTCTTATTGGACTGAAAGGTCTTGTTTGAAAAGTATTGCTAAAGTTTGAGTGTCCAATTTAGAGATCATTATCTAGAAGTGAGGGATATTCAGATGTTGAAGTGAATTTAAACTCTTTCAGTCACACATTGCTGGAGCTAGCCAGTCTAGAGTTTCACATAAAATTCCGGCAAATGGAAGCTTTAAATCTGTGGCTTCATGGTACTGAGGATCTTAGCAGGAAATAGTCTGTGCCAATTTCCATCTCTGGGAGATTCACAGGAAATACAGGACAAAGATCTCACCAGCTCCCCTCCACGTACCAATAAATTTCAAGGCAGGTTAAGCTGTAAGGAAAACAGTTCTTCATCTGATTTCAGGCTTTTTATTTCTTCCAGAATTAGCAGTAGCCTGAGAGGATAAATAACACAAAAAGAAAATTAGACTGCAGTGTCTTGTCAAGCATAGAGGACAGTAAGGGGTTCGAGGGAAGCAGGAAGTAAGAAAAGAAAAAGGGGAAGTGTGAAGGAAAACTGCTACCAACTAGCTTTGTGAAATGAACATTATATGATCAATGTGCAGTATACAAATGCTTTAGGAAAATACATTTATCAATTTATTTTTAAGGCACGATAGCATAATTTATTTTTATCATACATGTAATTTCATGGACTAGCTTTGCTTGTCTCATATAGTTTATAAGAAAAAATACAGTACCTAATATAAGCTGAGGTAAAATACTTGATCATAAAGTTGAAAATTGTCTGATAGATTAAGCGGAGAGCAAAGTAATATACTTCTTAACTTCACATTTCTCCACTTTACACTCATCTTTCCAACAATATAGTTCTCAAATAGAAACTCATGTTTTGCTTTAACTATTAGTGTAAACCAAGTAGTATGTCAAAGTAAAAAAATATCTATTTTTCTTTTATTATTAAAATACAAAAACCACTATTATGTATGAACTATGAAATTAATGCTTACCAAAATACCTAAAAAGTGTAATTTAAAGGGGCAAGGTATAAGGAAAAATGCTAAGGAAGCCTAAGAATTTATTCAAAATCTTTTGTGTTTTCGGATTTCCCAGAGTATATTGAAATTGCATGCAATAGCTCTTTTATAGTTTTTATAACTGTTTTGTATTTTAAAAGGTTCAGCAATGTGGACAGTAATACAAAATTTAAAAAGACCACATAGTTAATTAAGTGAAACATTGTATCTATGTTGTATTAGCATAAAACATCTTTCTTTGGATCTTTTTTGGTCATCTTCCTTAGATTTCACTGTCTCCTTGTTGTCTAACAAGCACTTATCTTGCTAATATTCACTTTACTGTGCAGAAATCTTTCTACCGTACAACACACTAAGAGATATTTTAAACATCAACATTAATGATACTTTGTCAGTAGTCAGTATAAGAAGCTCTGCTATTTGAGACGTGATAAGCAGTCTATGTTACAAAGATCATAAAACCAAAAGAGATTTCTTTGGTTTGAATTTACTCCATGGAGATGTGGTCTTTCATAATGTGCTTTCATAATGTGGTCTTTCATAAAGTGAATGGCTTCCCTTGTAATAAAAAAAAGAGAGGAAGAGAGAAAGGGAGAAAGGGAGAAAGGGAGAGAGGAAGAGAGGAAGAGAGAGAAGGAAAGAAAGGAAAAGGAAAAGGAAAAGGAAAAGGAAAAGGAAAAGGAAAAGGAAAAGGAAAAGGAAAAGGAAAAGGAAAAGGAAAAGGAAAAGGAAAAGGAAAAGGAAAAGGAAAAGGAAAAGGAAAAGGAAAAGGAAAAGGAAAAGGAAAAGGGAAGGAAGGAAGGAAGGAAGGAAAGAAAAAGAATACAGCATTCATTTGTCAAATAAATTGAAAAATGATCAATGAACAACGAAAAGAATTTCCCTGGATTTTTCCCACAGGATTTTATTATGTTTTCCTGCAAACTTTTGGAAACTTGGTGTCATGGTTTAACGCTGGGCCTGCAATTAAAGTAAGATATAAAAGACAGTAAGTATATAATAAATAAGACAGTAAGATATAAAACAATATGGAACCTCATGATTCTTCTTCCATGGCACTTGAAACTTCAAATCTTCTATTCATTCCAGTGACTCTGAAACACTTGACATGCCTCTGAGTAGGCACAAATGCAAACTGCAGATCACTGAACAAGATTTTGTTATCATTACCCTTTAAGGTCATATAAAAATAGCAAGGCAGAAGCCTCTTAGCAGACATATGCATCACTCTGTGAACACCATTACTAATTTTCATTGTAGCTCAAGTTAAATGTGCATTTCAAAAATAATTGTCTAGTTTTTGCACACAGAGTATAATTTTTAGTATCTAACAAAAACATAAAAAGCATAGGACTGCTCAGAGACAAATACAGCTTTCTATTTGACAAATACAGCTATTTGACAAATACAGCTTTCTCCTCAAAGTTTTTTCTGTACTGGACTATAAAAAACAAACACAAAAACAAACAACCTGCAAAAACTGTTACACTGTGAAAAGTTTTTTCCTTCACTTCAATCGAATTGGAAATCATCTGAACTGTTGTTATGTGAAATGTCACCAGGGACAACAAATATCTCAATTTCTGAATAAATGAGAGACATACCAAAAATATTGCCAAAGATTAAATAATGTGACTGGAAACACAAACTTTAAAGTATGTTCTTTGGCAATGATGTGTTTTCAGATCTAATCCACAATATGCATTTTGATTATATTAAAATTCTTATTGAATGAAATTAGACACTACAGAGTACTGCATTATAGCAAAAGTTATATTCTTTATTTTACATATGCTAAATGAATGGAGCTCTGTTTTTGTAAGGAAGAATGAGGTCCATTCAGTTATGCACTATTTCAGGCTAATCTTCAGAAGCACTGATTAAGTAATTTCACTGTAAAAGAATCCATGTTCTGGTTCTGCTTCTGACTCCAAATGAAATTTTCTTCCTAGACCGAGAGAAAGTTTTTCCAGGAGCCTGAAACTGCTCCTAATGATTTTTTCCTTAGAGGTCACTTGAAAAGGTAACAAAGCCAATATTTTTCTTATTTAAAAAAAAAAATATAGTGCTTTCCAGCACTTTAGCTATCAGTGTTTTTTGTGTCATGTTAAAAGGCTCTCATGGAAATTCTAATCCATCCAGTACAGTATCACAAACAAATCATGTTTAATCTATTATTTTCTGCCAAAGGGTATTTTGATTATACTGAATGATGACAGTAGTCTTTTAAACATTTAGCGTCTTTCTGGATATGTTTTGTGACAAAGTGTGGATGGCGATTATAGATAAGCTTAAAAACAGCACTTAGAGGAAATGGTAAAAAAAAACACCATTAAATTCAGTTGTATGATTTTGAGGATAATGGGGAAAACTAAAAGCCCTAGCTATGTTTATGTTTTTCATATAGCAACAGGAAATGGCAGGAAGTCACAGAGCCTCACTGGAGATTCAGAATAAAAGTGTCCAAATGGGGAGAAAGGAGCAAGAGGAAATAATCTTGAAAGGCACAACACTAGATAACAATCACAGTAGAGTCAGACAACTGTGAACCCCAGTTTCAGGTGTTAGAATCGTTGAAAGCAACTATTGTTGTGCCCGTAATAAAGGCACTTCCCTATATAGACTCTTGATGCTTAATGGCGATTATTAGGATGACAGATAGAGAAAGAGAAAAATGTTATCAGTCCTTCAGCTACCAGCCCTTTAACAAGCCACCAGTTCTTCGGTGTGTCAATAATCAGAATGGAATTTCAGGGACAACAGGGTAGTCTTCACAAGAAGAAAAGTAATCAGAAACTGATTTGACTCAATAGACGAAATCCTTTCCTGATGTTACTTCAAATCACTGGTCTTTTCAAAACAACCTGATACGCTAGAAATGCATGTTCCCTCTGTCAAGTGAATGTGGTCTACCTGCAGAAAGATTTTTCAAAGTCTTATCTCAAAAATAAGGAAGTACAAACCTCCCACCAAAAGAGTATAGTTTTGTTTTACCGGAACAGAATTTTAGATTAATTCCCATTCCTGGATGAAAAGAAATAAACCAATTTCAATCTTATATAAGATGAGGGATGGGGATAGAGGCAGCACAGCTGATTGGTTTACGAATGTGGTAATGAAGGTAACATAACTACTCTAAAATCAGACCAGAACCCTATTTAATCACACTGGCCACTAACTAGGAACTAAATACTTGTGAGTTCTAACTTGTATTTTTACCTGCTACTTTGAATGTAAAGGACTAACATTTCCATAACTGAAAATAATGGGAAAAGTGCAAACACCTGAGCCAGAGTAACTTCTCACATACTAAATGTAAGTTACAGTGTTTCGGTTTAGGATGGACAGAACACATGCTTACATGTGAGCGTATATCTTAGTGTCAGCAGAAATAGAGACATTATGGATTTGTTATATGTTTACTAGAAGTTAACCCAAATGCTATAATTCTGCATGAGAAACAATCGAAATACTGCCAGATACTGCTAATATTTTGCAACATATCAAAACTCTTCAGCTTTATTTACAGAACCTAGACAATGAGAACAAAAGCCAGTGCAATCACCAAGCAGCACATTTATTACAGGATACTGTATATATGGAACAAATCATGAAGACAGTTCTAGATATTTCCCATGACAAGGAATGAAATTGTTCTTTTAGATACACAGATAAAATACTTTATATTCTTCAGTATTATCCCATGTTTTTTAATATAAAAATTAGATTTCCTTTATTCATTTAGTTATACATTTAAAAGCATATCTCTGTCTCTACAAGGATACATATATATGTAAATATACATAGCTTTGTATGGGTAAATACATAGATGAGTATGTATATATATATATAAATTTTATTATATATTCATGTAAGTTTTCATTATGAATCCTCTGTTTTTTAACAGGTTTTTGCTTATTATTTCTTCTTATCCTTAATTCTTCTCTAATTTTAAAATTAGTTTAATCTAATCACTTGTGAATGGCAGTGGCTGGAGAATTTGAGAATAATTTTTCCTTAATGAGTGATCTGCGCACAATGAATACAGAACACAGTTAAAAGTATTACGTTAGATAAAATACATATGCAAATAGTGTATTTTTTAAATGATGGATCAAAGCTTATTTCAAATCACTGACCTACATTAAGATATTGTTCTGAATATAAATGATTTAATACAACATTCATCCTAGAATTTAAAAAATACTAGTGTGTTCATAATCATCACCATATAAGAAATCACTCACAAACCAAACAGACCATAAATAATATGAACACATAAAAACCCCTGCCATTTTCTGTATTTGTACACATTAAAGATTCCAATAGATTTATTATAAAACATAATTCTGCATACAATGTACACATCGTGTGAGGAAATATATTCAAGCTATTTACAGAAATCAGAGATTGATTTAAGTCATTGTGATTTTCCAAGGAAAATTTCTTCATATAAACATATATATATATATGAATAGTAGATTGTAAAACTGTATAATTCAGTCAAGTATTAATATCCAGAGATGAACTCAGAACTCTCTAAATGTTCTATATTATCAGTTGGCTGCTGAATATTAAAGTGCTCCATCCACAAGGCAGCTTTGTTTTTAAACTTAAATAATTCATTACATTTACAATTATTAAACTTTTTTTAATAAAAAGACTCTTGATTAAACAATCTATCATGAAAACAGCCTATATGTTACAATATACTTTAAAGAAAAAAAAGTAATTTTTCAATAATTTTCCAGACAATTGTAAGGAGATTTACAAACATGAAAAAATTGATTCTTGTAATGTTCTAAAAGCAAAAGATTCAAATCACAGTAAGTAAACTCTCACCTATAACATTCTCCAAAAATCTGAGCACAATATAGAGGAATAAACTACTTAAAAAGTATTGCATGCTCAGTCTTTTAATTTATATCTTAAATTTTTGCATTTGACACCCTTACCATATAAAGAACAGTGACTATGCAAGTGTGACAAAGAAGGAAAAACCTTACTCTCTTCTTGACTGAAAAACAAACGAGTGGTAAGTGCAAAAAAAAAAAAAAAAATCCTTCCCAGGCCTTTGCCACATGCTCAGGGATTTTAGTTGGAGTTGACAAGTTACCACTTGCTTTATCTCATTTCAAGATCTCTCTGTTGGGGCAGACAAGCTTTGAAGCCTCTTTATTTTCTCAAGATGTGGTAGTCCAGGCTTGAAACAGCTACCTCTGTCAAATGTTAAGCTTGCCACCTGCGGGATAGATTATGGACTTCACTACTCCAATATGAAGCCAGCAAAGACCAAGTTTATTTACTTTTTATCCCTTATATACATTTGGACCACGCGCCGAAAGCGTACACACTTCTTGGTTAGCATCCCACGTACGTGGGACAGACATGCATGTCAGTAACATTCTCATTGGCTCAAACTGACAGCACTCCCTATAGGTCCATGCTCTTCCTGGTAATATACTGGCCACGTCAGCTGGAAGTAAAGTTGCCTTACTTCTCGGAATTTCTTTCTGTGACCCTTCTGGTGTCCGATTGGAAACAGCCGATGTTCTTTCTGCTTCCTGCCTCTCGAGATGACCTTTAGTATATGGCTGTGTGTTGAATCACAAGGCTACCAAGTGGCTGGTTCATTACATGCCATCGTCCTACCCCAACAGCCACCCCTTGTCTGGTAGCTATAATAGATCCTAAAATAAATGTTTCATCTTTCTGTGTTTATTTAAAAGTAATATTGATTGTAATTTTAATTCAATTTTCGGGAGCTAGTTTACTAGTAAGAGCAAATTTATTTCATGTTTCTTCCTAAAATTATTCTCAATGTTTTGTTTTGAATCCTTATTCATTAAGGACTGACAAGACTGGTTACTGGTTCTCATAGCCATGGTTCACCAGTTCTCTTCATTATGAATTATATTCCAGCTCTTATTACAAACATTTTCTCTGTGTTTTCACCACTCAGAACCATTTGCAAACCAAGTCTTAACTGTGATCTGCTTAGTTGAACTATTAATCATCCATGGTTTGTAACTGGTCACCTAAATTGCTGGGATTTGGTCTCCTTTCAGAATGAGTGAAACCTTTGAAAAAGGAAACTAATGAAAAGGGAATAACAAAAAAATCAAACATTCAAGTTTACATGGGAATATTCTGTTTTAAGGTCATTGGACTATATAGGCAAGAAAGATCCCTGTTGCCAAAGGTCACAGAAAACATGCTGGAAAAGTATCAATATCTTTTTTACCCAGTCTCATACTTTCTCCTAGACCCTGTCAGAAACAGAAAACTAAACTAAGTGGATTTGTGCTTTTACACTACAGATACTTTTATGTTATATTTGTATCACTACCCATTCCCAAATCTTTGTATGAACAAATGGCTATGAGACAAAATCTTTCAGTATTCCTGGATAGCAAGTATTGAGTGAACATAGTAAAACTGAGCAATAGTTAAAAAATGAGTAATTAACAGCATTCAGCAAAATTTCTCTATGATTTTAAACAGTTTATCTTCTCCTTTAAATTCAAATAACTGTGGTAAAAATTAAATAATGCTGTATGTTCACATGCTGATGGGAGAGGAGCACTAGCCATGGAAGAAGAAGTAGAAATTATATTGATTTAAAATAGTCAAAGATGTTCACTTAATAAGCTAGTAAACAGAACTTTCATATTGCAAAGAATTTTATCTTTTTATTAGATAAAATGTTTGTTATTATCCTCTGGGTGGTATTTCTGCAACGTTTGTTTTGATATTAAAGTTATTAAACTTGCCTTTTCTATTCTCATTACCAGAATATTTTATGGGTAAATCCACTTAAGGAACCTATTGAGCTTTCTGATCAAAGTGGAAAACGAAGCCAGGTTATAATAAGCAATTTAATTTTTAATGAGCTGATTGAGGCCCAAGGTCAAAACAAAGGGCACAAACCCAATAAAAATACAAACAACAACAAAATTTCTAGCACCAAACACGAATGCTAGCACCCTACACATGACCTGGGCAAAATAATATTTGGCAAAGTACATCTAAAAGCTATCCAGTTGTATTTTTTTATTTTCTTTCAGAAGTCTAAGTCCAAATAAGGTGTAGCATATTAAATAATACAGAAGCACATAAAAATGCATGAGACTTGTTTTCTGGAAAGAACTTAACTAGGATGTTTATCAAATTTAAATTTCCCAAGCTCAAGTTTAAATGCTACAGCTACAAACTGAGCATTTAACTCTCTAATAACTCTTATAAGAGCTTAGAATGTAGTTTACTATCCTCGAGTGTAATTCGGTCAGAATCCTGCATACAACTTACACTGAAGTCCTTGGGATTTTGCCTTTCAGTCTTCAGAAATAATAAACCATGTGCAAGTAGAATCTTCACATAAACGTGGTGTCCTTGCTTTCTTTTCAGTTTGTAAATTAAGTCATCAAACTTTATTATTTTTGAATACAGCCTTGTTTAAGATCTTATTTAGCATATTCTTCAATTTTTACTGGTGGACTTTCTTACAGATTTCTCTAGCAGTAGAAATATTTATGCCTCTAAGCCCTCTAGGAAGCACTTTATGTCCAAGACACACATTGTTCTACCCTGACAAAACTGCTATATGTATTACAAGTAATGTCCTTGTGAAATACACTCTGTCTCATTAAAGGAATATAAAATTTAAAATTAAATTAGATATACCTTAACATTCAGCAGAATATAAGCAATAGAGGAGATGTTAATGAGTTCTGCAGGTTCTACAGGTAGTCCATGGATCAAGTCCAGCCCATAGGATGCTTTCATCTGCTTTACTAGCTTTCCTCTAGGGAACAGAAGCAACTGTTTGAGCAGCTAATTGCTGCTGGCACAGCCAAACACTTCATTATGGTACTGTCACTGTCTCTACTCTCCCAATGAGAGGGGAGAGGAAAGAAACAAAGAAGACAGACATCTTTTGTGTTCTGTCAACCAAAGGTGGTTGTCAGAACACAAAACTGCCCCCATTAACAGAGAAGGAGAAATTGTACCCCCGCAGAGCTCCAAAATAAATGTTCTTCCTAAGTGACAGCAACATGAAACACAGAAGGAGAAACATGCCTATGCTTGTTTCACCCAGCAGAGCCATCAGCTGCAATTTTTATGACAAAAAGTCTGAAGGCAAAACCAGAAGTCCAGCTCCTGTGGTTGCTGCAGTGACAGTGACCCAGCTTAGGAAGTTTACACACTTGCTCAAAACAATTTTCTTAATAAAATATATTCTAGGCCCTCCCTTTCTTCCCATTACTAACAACATACACCATCTCAGTACTACCAAGAGTTGGAAAATACAAAAAATATAGAAGCTGGTTATCTGGTAAACTATTACTAGAAAAGTATTTTGGCTGTCTTCAGGTTAGGATTGGAGATGGGTAGGGGGATAAAGCTTGATGGAGCTCAAGGGCAAGCTCAAGGGCAGCCCTGAGTGACCATGAAATTGTGCAGTTCAAGATCCTTAGGGCAGTGAGGAGGGAGCAGAGCAAGCTTGCTACACCGGACTTCAGCAGAGCAGATTTTGGCCTCTTGGTAGAGTACCATGGAGGGTACCTGGAGTCTTGGAGGGAAAAGGAGGCCAAGAAAGCTGGTTAATATTCAAGGATCACCTCTTTCAAGCTCAGGAGCACTACATCTCAACAAAGAGGAAGTCAGGCAAAATGCCAGGAGACCTGCATGGATGAGCAAGGACGTCCTGGACAACTTCAAACACAAAGAGGAAGCCTACAGAGGATGAAAGCAAGGACAGGTAACCTGGGAGGAATAGAGAGAAATTTTTTGAGCAGCCAGGGATCAGGTTAGGAACGATAAAGCCCTGATAGTATTAAATCTGGCCAGGGACATCAAGGTCATTAAGAAAAGCTTCTATAGATATGTCAGTGACAAAAGGAAGATTAGGGAAAAAGTGGGCCCTCTGCAGAAGGAAATGGAAGATCTGGTTACCTGGGATATGGAGAAGGCTGAGGTAGTACTCAATGAGCTCTTTGCCTCAGTCTTCACCAGCTAGTGCTCAAGCCACACAGCCCATGTCACAGAGGCAAAGGCAGGGACTTGGAGACTGAAGAACCACCCACAGGAGGGGAAGATCAGGTTCAAGACCATCTAAAAAACCTGAGGGTGCACAAGTCCATGGGACCTGATAAAATGCATCCATGGGTCCTGAGAGAAGTGGCAGATGATGTTGCTAAGTCACTATCCATCATAACTGAGAAATCGCGGCAGTCTGATGAAGTTCCCACTGACTGGAAAAGGGGAAACATAACTCCCATGTTTATAAGGGGAAAAAAGAAAGACTCAGGAAACTACAGGCCAGTCAGTCTCACCTCTGTGCCTAGAAAGATCATGGAGCAGATCCTCCTGGAAACTATGCTAAGACAAATGGAAAATAAGGACGTGACTGGTGACAGCCAATATGGTTTCACTAGGGGCAAATCCTGCCTGAAAAATTTAGTGGCCTTCTGTGATGGGGTTACAGAGTTGGTGGATAAGGTGAGGGCAATTGATGTCATCTACCTGGACCTGTGCAAAGCGTTTGATATTGTACCACATGGCATTGTTGTCTTTAAATTAGAGAGGCATGAACTTGATGGATGGACCACTTAGTGGATAAGGAATTGACTGGATGGTCACACTCAAAGAGTTGTGGTCAACAGATAGATGTGGAGACCAGTTGTCCTGGTTTTGCTGGGGCACAATTCTAAAATATTTTTTCTGTTCAGAGCTGCAGAGTCCAGTTCTGTGAGAACAAAAGAAATAAAATGCTCCAGTATGCAGGTTTCTGTAGTGACCAAGGTTGAGGGTTGTTTTGAGCCATGCAGGTGCAGTGGGCCATCAGGAGCAAAGCCCAGGGCAGCTGGACCCAAGCTGGTCAACCAAAGTATTCCATACCATAAATGTCACCCTCACTATAAATTGAGAAATTGTGAGGTTCCAGGGGGGCTTCTACCATGGCTGCCTTCCTGAGAGGGTCCTGTTAGACTCGTTGGTTGTCCCACTCCTGAGGCCTGCTCTTTTGTTTCCTGAGATTGCCACTGGAGC